>QTSX02003813.1:0-103425 GCA_014839935.2 Entomophthora muscae | reverse complement strand
TTTGGGCTTTACACAACTATGTTGCTACTAATTGACCCCATTTGTTATTGCAGATTTGAAATTCTGAGGCTTTTTTAAGCCTAGAAATGTTTTTTGAATTTTTATTTTTGTGAATTTATTGGGTAATTTTTGGAGTTCAAAAAATATAAAATTTTAAAACTTGTTTTTCTTAGTCAAAATGCTGTTTTAAAATTGGCATGTCCTACCATCTGGGTGATGTTGTTTTCTTTAACATTGGAGATACACTCTGGAAGCGCCGCCCTCAGGCTTTCAACAACCTCTATCTTGGGGTCCTTGACCACAATTCTCTCTTTGGTCACAAAATGGTAGCTGACTTGTTTGTGCAAATGGTTTTACATGTGAATATATGCAATCAACCACAGAAAGACAAGCATCTTCCACCCTGTGCCGCAGCCACCTACTAGCCAATTGAGACAATGACAGATGAGGAATATAACAAGTGTTATATGGCAGCCATCACGCGCAATCCTCTTACCCCTACCCCTACCACCACTACCCCCCACCTTCCAGCCCTGTCCACTCAATCCCAGACCTCAAAGGCCAGCACTGTCTCAACACCTTCTTTCCCACACTATTCTACCTACTAGGCATCACTCTTCCCTGCCCCCAACAAGCCCCCTGTTGCCAAACAATTTCTATTTATATGATCTTTATTTTGAATTTCAATTGTTCATGTTCTTTTTGTTTATAGTTGTTTTATTCTTTATGTTCATTTTATTTCTATAAAAATATATATTTACTATTCTGTAGATCTAGATCCAGAACACAGTTTTTTTTAGTACCTAAACACAGCCCCCTGTGAAAATATTAACAACAATTTGGTTATCATTGAAATTTGAATTAGAAAATGATAAGTTTATTGTGTTTAGATAAAGTTGTTGCTGATCCAAATTCAAAACCTTAATGATAAACTTTAAGCCAATCAGGAGCTGAGTGGTAAAGTAATTGTTGTGACATAAAGGGTCATTCAATAATTCTTTGATGCATATGCACTAATTAATATGATTGGCTGGATGTTTTTCCATTGAGCGCCATTGCTGCTGTGGCAAGTTGTTGATGGACTAGTGCCCAATCAGCTGTTGGGTTAGAACTAGTCCAAAAACAACTTGCCACAGCAACAATGGCGCATAATGACAAAAGATCCAGCCAATCATATTAATTAGTGCACATGCATCAAAGAATTATTGAATGACCCTTTATGTCACAACAATCACTTTATCACTTGGCTCCTGATTGGCTTAAAGTTTACCATTAAGGTTTTGAATTTGGATCAGTAACAACTTTATTTAAATACAATTAACCTATAATTTTCTAATTCAAATTTTAATGATCATCAAATTGTTGTTAATATTTTCACAGGGGGCTGTGTAAAGTGCTAAAAATAATATGGCAATTAAGGAAAAATGCCAACACAAAGCAAACAACACATATTGAGTTAAGCATAAAACATATACACAATGGGTAAAAAAATGGGATAATGTAGTAAATGGGAGAACAAACAGGAATAAACAAAGATGCAATAGTATCAGAATAATACAGATTTTATTGGGGTAAAAGCTATAAAAACATATGGAAAGGTTAGTAAAAAATTAATGAGAGAACTTGAGAAGTTATTGAAAGATCTGGTCCATGCAATTGCAAAGATATAAGACATTGACTGCAAGGTCAAGGAAAAAGTCAAGGCCGTCATCCTCACTGGGGACAAAATCAACAAGGTGTCTGCCAAGGCACTTATGGCCAAGATGCCAGACACCCCTGAAAAAACAATTGAGCGTCTTCTTAATGTTCAAAAAACTGTGGTTGAGGGCCTCCAGTTCAAGTCATTTGACCTCTCCACGCTGTCTGTCTGGGTCAATGACCCTGAGATTTATGCACATCTCAAGCCAGCCAAGCGAGCAAGAACAGAGGATACAGAACTGCCTGCCCAACTGCTTGTGCCAAGAATGGCTAAGCCTGCCAAAACTGCAAGCAAGGAGGCCACCAAATAAGGTAATATAAAAAATAATAAAAACTCAAAATTATTACCTTTATTTTAGAAAACATAGATGGTGGAATCTGCTGGGTCCTGGCCCCCTTTGTCCCTGCCACATTCTATGCCAACTACGCCAATCATGTGGCAAGGCAACTGTTTCTGTCCCCCATGTCTTGCGCAAGCTGGAGGACCATGTCCATGGTACCTTTCTAATGTCCCAGGAGGCGTTAGCTGGGCTGACACATGGCAAGGGTGCATTCAAGTGGGACGGTTACTGCCTGCAAGGATGCCCAACTGGTCTGCCTTGACCCAGTGGTCCTCAGTGGAGTTTACTGTATAAACTCCATTGAGCTTGTTTGGGACATCCTGGTGATGCACCCATTCAAGAACATGCTGGAGATTGGCCAGGCCCATATGGCTGCTTGCTTCTGCTTCCTAGTGGAGCACACACTCTCTTAGCTGCTCAAGAACTTTGGGTGCACAGTAGGAAAATTGGCTGTTGCAGATGCAACAGCTGTCAAGAAAACCAAGATCCTCCTTGCCAACTTTGGGTTGGCCTGGAGCGCTAACAAGACAGGGGTCCCTCCAGCAATGGAGCTTAACTTTGCTAAAACAAAACACAAGAAGAAGATCAGTGCTGTTTTTAATAAATTGTGCCAGTTTACTGAAGCCTTTGCTGGGCAAAGGATTCATCTTGTTGTTTACCTTGGGTATCTCTTCTACTTCATAATAGGCGCCAGTGTGGAGGACCTGGATGGGGTCCTTCTTGGGATTGACAAGACCAGGCTCTCCCTGGATGGGAAGAAGGTCCCCCTTAGGTACAACTTGGTTGACCACGTGATCCAGGATGCCCTGGTCCTGGCTGGGATATACAGGTTTTTGGCCTTGCCTGAGAAGCTGCTGCTTCACTCCCACCTGATCATACTGTCTTTCACCAGCAGGCTGGAGTATTTTAATCAGGGTGTATTCACTTTCTATGGTGTGGTGGTGGAGGTTGTGCACCACCTCTATCACCGGATGGGTACATGCTGAAGAACCCATTACAGGCGCCCTTAAAACTCTCTTTTCCAATAAATATATTTAAATTTTAGATTATTTTTATTTATTATAGTTTTTATGATTTATGTTTTAGAAAACAAGTTTTGTAAAATAAATCTCAGAGAAGGTTTTCATAAAAGCATAATAATATACGTTAATAAAATATACTTCTAATTTGTACACTATACATTTAATTTTTTTAATTTCATTTTTATATCTATTTGATAAGAGTGATGTAAATATATTTGCGCAATCCAGTATCAAGTGTTTGGGAAAGCCTCAGATGTCATAATAAAAAAATTTAATATAAAATAAATAAATCATGAACCTTCATTGATGGTCCTGCTGAATGTTGTTGTGGGCTTAGAAGCTTCTAAATATAAAATAATAATTGATAAATCTTAAATAGTAAATTAGAGAATATAAAAAGTTGGACATACTAAGCCTTTAATTAATTGGCTGTTTGGCAAGGCACATGGGGATGAACAAATCAGTGTGGTCATAGAATTTGGCCACAGTCTCAGCTGGGAGGGTGTGGATTCTGTACTGCAGCAAATCAAAGAGGTCCTTGGTCCCAGTTGGGGTCCCTTGCTTGATAACTTGGTTGAGCCACCCAAAAACTTCCTTGATGGGATTCAGAAAGAGCAAATAAGCAGGGAGGAAGAGAAGGTACAAATTTGCCATGACCAATTGCTGGGGACCCACTGCAATGCTGGTGTCAATCATTGGGAATTCCTCAAGAATGTCAGCCATTTTTAGAGACCAACATTATCCAGCATAATGACGTTGGTGAAGCCTGGGCTTGTGCGCCTCAGATGCTCCTGGACCAATCAGAGAAATGATAAGAAGATACAGCTGTTGTGAGATCCTAATATCATTTGGTACAGCTTGATCCCCTTTGGACCAAGGAGAGCCACCATGAAATAGGCTGTGTTGCAGAAAGCAGCACACCAAGCTACCCTGTCATTTGATCCTTTTGGGACATACCCATATGTATTGCACATAGACAAGGCAAATGCTGATTTGTCAATATAGTAAAATTTGACTGTCCCCTTGTTTTTGAGGGCAGTGTATGCCTAAGCATATTTTTTCCGGGTCTTAACATTGGTTGGGCTGTTTCTATTATAGTGAGATACCCCAAGCTTTTTCCAGGAAAATCATATTCCCTTCACCATATGATAGTAAAAGGAAATTTAGGCCTGAACCCCAAAAGTAGATTTAACCATAACCTGTATATTTTCTAGTTCAAGATGGCAATCTTGCCTTATCCACTGGCATATTGCCTATTTGTGCTCCTTGGTGAGCATGGTGAACATGCACAGGGATTTATCTGCAGCAAGGACATGGTCAGTATTGATGAATTTGTTGAAGGTCTTGGAGGCATACTTGGGATCCACCCCAAAAAGAGCTGCAGCCAACTTGTAGTCACCAGATTCCTGCATAAGCCTGAGCAGGATGATGCACTTTATGTCAGGATGCGCTTATGAGCGGGCTTTGTGGGTTCAGTTGAGCCACAATCCTGATTGGTGACAGGTTTGCAGGGCATGGTTTCTTGTTGTAGTAGGCTGCAACCTTTTTTAACACCAGCTGTCCCTCATCAGTTCTGTAGAACTCAGGCTCCTTGTCCTCTTCCTGGTTGCCACCACTGACGTAAGGCTTGTAGCTAGTGTCAAGCACAGGCTTAACCTTCTCCATCATAGCTGACAGGACCAACTCTTGACAGGACACAGCATCAAACACATAGGAGGTAAGTTTAATCTCCTTGTTTTTGACTTTCTTGGTGAAGGTAACCTTGGTGGGCTTCTGGGTCAGCTTGGGGACCCAAAGGTTGATGCTCTGCACCCTAGCAGCTAGTGCTCCTTGAACCGGCTATGTCAGTGCAGTATCACTATTGAACTCTCTTCTCTCATCTCTTTCCTGAGTAGGCACTTGGGTTGCACTAACTCTGTTCTTTGACCCATGGGGCAACCACAACTGCAGCACACAACAGGTGCAATTTCACTCTGTTGTTGTGTTCCTTTCATTTTGAGAATTTAATAAAATATTGAATAAATTTCAATTAAGTCACTCCTTACTTTTAATTTTTGCTTTTATCTGAATATGGATATTTAATTAGAGTTTTACCCACCCAATATCCTAATTAGTTATTTTTGGGTTTACCACACCCATTTTAGAATACCCAAAATAATTTTCCACACATTTCCCCAGATTTTACACAAAATCTAAGCACCCAACACAATATTTTTTAAATTTATGTCTTGGATTGTGTGTCTTATTTTAGATACCTTGGTATCATTATTGATTACAATCCATTTCATACAACATTTGTGTGATTTTGTTTACATAGTGAGTTGCTATTGTGATTTGTTTTTGGGGACAAGTTTTGACTCACTGCGCTTGGGTGTATTTTGTCATCAGTTCACATAGTAAACATATTTACACCAAAAGTCAACTCACACCATTTTTTTGTGAATCAGTGTATTTCAGATCTTATTTTGAATAGTCTCACTTTGTGTGTGAGCACTTCTTTGCTGTGTTGACCCATTTCACCCATTAACGCCAAAAATTTCTGTTAACAGAGTGGATATTTTAACCTGATAGTTAGAATTTGCTTAAATCCAGAATCATTTTGTTTAAATCTGAGGTATTTTTGATTGTTGCCATAGCTTTTAAAACTACTATATTCTTTAATTGACTCTTTTGGATTTATGGATTGTCATTTTATATTTTGAAGCTTCCAAGCCAGCAATCATATAGAACAGCACCACTGATGCAGATGCTTAATTTTTTATTACAATTTAATTTTTTTCTTTTGTGTTCTTTGATGGCTATCTCAAATATTTAAAATACAATATGATACTTAATACAGAAATCTCATTTCTGTCAAATACATATAAAAATTAAATTAAAAAAGTTAAAGATAAAACTCTCAAGGTATTTGTGTTTTTTATTAACAGCTATTATTACACATGTATAAAGACCTTCTATAAGATTTTTTGTTCAAGCTATAGTTCACTAAAATAAAAATTATTTTAAAAAATTAATTAATTTAAAAAGTAAAAATTAAAAGTGTAGAATTATATTGAAGAAATAGATTTTTATTGTGGGCACCTATAGTGGGTTCTTCAATTATGTACCCACCTGACAATGAAGGTGGCGCACAACCTCCACTGCCACACCATGCACAGTGGATACCCTGTTGTAAAAATATTCCCAGTAGCTTGTAAACAGGAGGATTGTAAGGTGAGAGTTCAGGAGCAGCTTTTCTGGTGGGGCTGCAAACCCATAGATGACAGCAAGGAACAGTGTGTCCTGTATTACATGGTTAACTAAGCCATATTCAGAAAGATCTTCTTTCCATCTAGGAAGAGCCTGGCCTTGTCAATCCTGAGAAGGACCCTGTCCAGGTCTTCTACGTTTGCACCCATTCTAAAGTAGAGGAGATACCCAAGGCAAACTACAAGGTGAAGCCTTTGTTCAACAAAGGCTTCAGTAAAGTTGCAAAGTTTATACTACATAGTACTAATATTCTTCTAGTGCTTGGTCTTGCCAAAGGTAAGATCCATAGCCAGAGGTAGCCCTGTCTTGTTGGCACTCCAGGACAGCCCAAAGTCAGCAAGGAGAATTTTAGTTTTCTTGATGGCTGTTGTGTTGGCAACAGCCAATTAGCCCACTGTGCGCCTGAAGTTCTCTAGGAGGTAATAGATTATATGCTCTACTGGGAAGCAGAAGAAAGCAGCCGCATGGGCCCAGTCCATCTCTGGTATTTTCTTGAATGGGAGCGTCTCCAGGACGTCCCAAACAAGCCCAATGGAGTTTTTACAGTAAACTTCACTGAGGAAAACTAGGTCCAGGTAGACAAATTGAGTATCCTTGTAGTCAGTAACTGCCTACTTAGATGCCCTTACTCATGTGTAAGCCACAGGAGCATGTCCTGCAACATTGGAAATGAACTGTTTATTTGGTCCTCAAGTTTGAAGACCACAGGAGGTGACAGGGCCAGCCACCTAGCTACATGATTTATATAGTTATTTTAAAACTTGGTAGGGATAAAGATGTTCAGGACCTGGCAGAATACACCATTGATTATTTCTATAAAAAAGGGTAATAAATTAAATAATTTTTTTATATTACCTTATTTGGTGGCCTCCTTGCTTGCAGCTTTGGCAGGCTTGGCCATCCTTGGCACAAGCAGTTGTGCCAGCAATTCAGTATCTGCTGTTCTGGTGCACTTTGTAGGTTTGAGATGTGCATACATCTCAGGGTCATCAAACAAGACAAACAGAGCAGAAATGACAAAAAACTTGAACTGGAGGCCTTCTACAATGGTCTTCTGGAAGTTTAGAAGACGCTCAATTGTCTTCTCTGATGTGTCAGGTATTTTGGCCATAAGTGCCTTGGAAGACACCTTATTGATTTTGTTGTCTGTTAAGACAGCTGACTTGACTTTTTCTTGGAACTTGTGGTCAATTTCCTTAATGTCAAGATTTTGGGTCTTGAGGTAAAGATCTTTTTTTAGTCATTGTATAGGGTTGTTGATAGGAAATTGTATGGCAAATATCTGTAGCTACCAGCTGGGTCTTGGATACAGCTACATCCTGGTGTCTTGTTGGTATGTAGGATAAAATACACTGGGACTGCAAGTAGACGGCAATGTGCTCTACTTAGATACTTCTGACTGCTAGGTGGTAGCTAGTTGTGAAACTGGGATAGAGATGTGGTTTCTCTATCTATAAGGGTGAATATTCTGCTCAATTTTTAATTAAGAGAGCACCTTAAATAGGATAGATAAGCTCTCTTACCAGATTATTATCTGACGCTTATAACTCTTACTAGTCAGGCTATCTATTCCCCAGACTACTAATCTTAGCCCCAGAGCTAGGCAGCCATGCCATGTTGACATGGGAATTCAATTGATTGCCAGTCCCCATGTAGTGTAACAGGGTCCCAGTGGCCTCTTGTCTATAATTAATGCATTTTTGAGATTCAATTACCCTGTCAATGGGTGTTTGCATCTTGCATTGTCCTTCTGAACAACCTTCCATTTTGGTCATATGTTCATATTTGAGCCCAGGCGCTCAAATTTTTGGTGGAGGCGCGTCCTGCAAGCATATTAATGAATCATCAAGCTTATTGGCATAACTGCAAGCCAATAAAAAAGCCCAGAAATGAATCATGATGGTAAAGTTTACCATATTATTCCAAATTCCTGAAATTTTCCCTGGCTAAACTGGACCATATATTCTTCTTTATCCAGAGATCTTGTACATATGGATAACATTTCAAATTACTCAGGATGCACCAACAAGATGGATGTCAATCAGTATATTGAAGAAATGTCTGAAGAAGACAAGATATTATTTTTTAGTCTCTCCCACAAAGCCAGACAGGTGTTGATCTGTGGAATCTGAGATGGATATACCAAATCAAATTTCATCAGTTTTGAGGACCCAACTTGTAAAGAGGTCCAAAAGGATAAGGACCTGTTGGTGGCTTTGAAGTTGGATACCTATAAGCAGCAGCAGCCTGTTGATCCCCAAGAATTGCAACTGGCTCCTGAAAAGCGTCCTGGAAATAAACCAGCAGAACCTTGTTCAAAAAAGGTGGTGGTTGCTCTAGTGCAGGAGGCAGATAGAAAACAAGTCTTTGAGAAGCCATCATCTCTGGAGGTGATAATCTCAGAAGTACCAATCAGTGGGAAACCATGAGACACGCATCTGCCAATGTGTTTGGCAATACTCAAGAGCCTCTTCACCTCCAATATCAAATAGATGAGACTGGGTTTTTGTACTTGGTCTTGTTTGTTGTAGAGGATATTATCCCTCAATTCTTATTCTTTTTCATTCAAGATTGTCCCTGTCATGACTTAAAAAGATATTTATGCTATCTTCTGCTGGCTTCTATGCATTGGATGATTGAGGGATAATTGTGGAGCTTAATCAGGGTTTGTCAAGCGTTGTCTTAGACCCGGCAATGACTTGCTCTCTAGATAGGTCTGTCCCTGGGTTTTTACTGGAGTTTGTCATGCAGGCAATTACAAGTTAGTTTTTGCCTTTGGACCCTTATCCAGAGCTTTCTCTATCACTAGGAATTGCAAACTCCAATGCACAGGATAGTTGGATTAGTAGGGAGACTTGTTGGTTCTGGGAGGCACTCCATTGCAGGGACAAGCAACAGGAAATTCACAATATGATCTTGTGTGGAGGCCTTCTTCTCACTCCAGATCTTTGATTACCCATGGGAGCCTACAGCAACATGGCGGCTCATTAGGAAAAGCTCTGGAATAAAATAGGTGGTGTCCAGGATCTGCTTCCTCAGGAGTATTATACATATCTGATTTCATGGTGGATAGCATAGTACTGGTATGTGTGTATCCTCTTGACTCTTGAATCTGGCATGTTGACGCCAATCATTCAATGATTCCTCTTCCTGTTATCAATTTCTCACAGCAATCAATTGTTGTTTGTTGTTTGTATCTTCAAGTGATAACCTTCCTATTTGATAAGAGTCAATAGTTCCCTTTTTCATCCCTTCTCAATAGGCAGGGTTCTGGCCAACACACTGTGGGTAGTCCTAAGGGACAACAAGAAAGTGGCTCAGGTAGCAGTGAGCAGGACAAGAGTGATCCAGAGTATCAAGAGGATGACCCTTGACAAGAATAAACTTATTGCTTTACAATTCCTATTTTCATTTTCAGGTCTAGCTTGTAAAGTTTAATTGGTGCCAATATTAGGCAAATAAAAGAAAGGCTTAAGGAATCTGGTGTTACTCAATTTATGAGACATCCATCTTCCAGATTCTTAATAGTGTATTCATCCTGAGAGGTTTTTCTATAGCCTCAAAAGGACCCTTCCATAGCTATCTAACTTATGGGATTTACCCAAGACCTTGTTGTGGTATAAAACCTGGCTTCCCACTTTGAATTCTATCAAAGAACAGCGCTTGGCATTATCAGTTATCCGGTCCTTTGTTCTGGAAAGGGAGGTTTTGGAGAAAGCTTAGGTTGAAGCTTGATAAGGTCTCTGCTAACTTAGTTAGGTACTGCTGATAAGTCATATATTCAGGATTGCCCATTGCAGAGTACAGGATTAGCAAAATAGCAGGGTGGCGTCTATATACCAACTGGAAGGGCAAAAACCTGGTTGTGCTGTGGATCAAAATATTGTAAGCAAAGACCACGGCAGGCAGGAACAGGTACCGTTATGAGGTATGAGTGTCTTCCAGTTTCCTGAGAATGGAGACTAATGTTCCATTCACTCTCTCAACCATACCACTTAACTTGGGATAGTATGGCATGGTATGTAGAGGACTCCCCTCATGACCATGAGCTTGTTTAGCTTGAGAATGACATTGTCAGTAAAATTAGTACCATTGTTGGTGAGGATAAACCAAGGGCAACCATGCTGGTGGATTATACTCTCTAAAATGAAGGTTGCTGTAGACTTGGTGCTTACATGTTGCAATGATTTGGCTTTGACCCACTTGGTCAAGTGGTCATGTCTACTATGATATATAAGAGGCAGTCTACACATATCAGAAGTGGTCCTACAACGTCTATACTCACAGCGTGCCAGGCAAACTTTGGCTTGACTTTTTTGTACTGGTGACAGGACACAAATTGCTTCTTGTTCTGGCATTTGGAGCAGCAAGTGAGAGTTTCCTTGACGTCAAACAGAAGAGACTCCCAATAGTAGTGCAGCTGCAGCTTAGCAACTGTTTTTTTGGAATCCTTCATGGCCCAGGGCCTTGTGAACAGCAAGTATGATATCAGGCCTATTGGATGGTTGTGGGAATAAACATCTTTCACCTTCATGATATTTATATAGCTTGTTGTTTTCTACATGACAGTCCTTTCTTAGTTCTCTCAAGATGGCCTGAATTTCCTCTGGCTTGTCATTGTAGGTGGTATTTACCATCTTGTCATACACCTCATCAGCTTGTGATGATACCAGGGCTAAACTAGACAGTCAGTCCGCATTCTGATGGCTGGCTCCAGGACAATGAACTATTTTGTAGTCAAAGGCTTGAAGCTTGAAAGCCCATCTGGCAAGACGTCCCTCTGGCTCCTGAAGATTTTTTTAGCCAGCTAAAACTGGTGTAGTCTGTGACTACAGTAAAGTGTACACCATAAAGATATACCCTAAACTGCTTATAGGCATATATCACTGCAAGACATTTTTTTGGTGATAGTATATTTTTCTTGTGCATATTTAGGGACCTGCTGACATATAATACTGGATGATTGGCACCTTAATCATCTAGTTGGGCAGCACTGCACCAAGTGCTGATAACAATGAATTAGTGTGGAAAATGAAAGGTCCACTAAAGTCTGGGTACATTAGTACCAGGCTCAAAGATAGGCTGGTTTAAAGAGAATCAAAGACAGTCTGGCACACTGATGTCCATTCAAAAGTTGTTCCATTCTTAAGTAGATTAAACAGGGGCTTTCCAGTACAAGAGAAGCTTTGAACAAAGTGTTGATAGTATTCTACCATCCTCAAGAAGACCTGTATTTCTCTTTTGCTCTCAGGGCGCTTCATATTTGTGATTGCTTTGACTTTTACTGGCTTAGGACGGAGGCCCATTGTATCCACTATAAATCCAAGGTACTCATCTGATCTTTGAAGAACTGGCACTTGCAGGGCTTAATCTTCAGGTTGGTGTAGCTAGTTGTTTGAAGATGGCCTTAAGGTGGTCCAAATGCTTATCAAATAATCTGGAAAATACATTAATATTGTCTAAGTATACCAGAACTCAACACAGCTTGGGGTCTCCAAGAATCAAATCCATGGCTCATTGAAACATGGCTGGGGCATTACATAGACCCTGAGGCATGTGTGTCAGCTGTAATAACACTTGCAAGGTTATTACTGCACATTTTTCTTGTTCTTTGGGCAGTAAATTTATCTGCCAATGACCAGATATTTAATCCAATGCAGAGAAGTACTTGGCCCCACCAAGCCAATTAAGGGAATCATCAATTTGTGGGAGTGGATATGAGTACTTCTTGGTTATCAGGTTAAGACAACAGTAGTCAATCACAGCTCTATTGCTACGGTTCTTCTTTTTCACTATGAGCATAGGAGATGCCCAAGGACTCTTAGATGACACTAGCATGCCTCTTGTGACAGAAATTGACAGATAATAAGAAGCTGTGTCCAGGTGATGGGGAATCACCACCCAAATCCTCATGGAGTTGCTGATTAACCAATTACAAAGTTTCAAATACCGTTTTGTAAATTTCCAAAAGATATACTAGGATTAAGCAAAATGATTAATTCTAACCAAAAAAAAAGTCCTAGATAAATTTCCTGGGAGAGGATCTGGGTGTCTTCTGTGTAAAACTTGGGACATTGAGAGGGAGCAAGTGTCTCAGTTTCAGATACGCTAGGGAAAACTTCAAGACTATGTGACATTGGATTAACATTGGGAGGTGACAACAAAGTGCCAACAGCAGGACCCCATTTTTCAGTTATAATTTGACTTAGAATCAAATTATAGGGGATGTAGCGCAAAGGCCAACTACAGGATGCATGATAAATAAAGTTAAACCAGGAAGATGTTTGATTTTATTTGAGTAAAAAATTTAGGGAGGACTTAACTCTTAAGAGCTAAACAGTGAAAATTTTCCCATATATATCAAAATTTGCTAAGCAGTACCACCTGGATCCTTGGCTCTTATTCCTTCTGCATTGTCTAGAGAGTACCTTGTCTAGTTTGTGAAGAACCCTTGTGTGACAAATTTCTGACAACTTTTCTGATGAATAAGGTTGTATCAAGTGACTCTCAGATTACATCAATTTATCAGCATCAGCTTGAAAGGGGAAATTGAATCTTTCTGACAAACTGTTACAACAGTAACCCATTTCCAATCAACTGTTTGATTTAAATCTGTCAAATCAGTTAATCTGGTTTACAGCTTTCCTGCTTTTTGCGCCTTGCAACTTGGGCAAATAATTCCGGCATTATGGAACCTACTGTTACATTACCCTCTGCTTTAGCCCAGGGCATAATACTGCCATCAGGAAGATGGGACAGGAAGAAATTCTTGTGAGAAGGGGGGAGTTTTATTGTCACTAGGGTAAGCTTGGGATGACTGATGGCTGTGGTGGTTTGGTTATAAAACTCTTGGATAAAATCAGGGGAATTGAAACAGTCATAGCGTGGAGCCCAAGAATTTTCAGAATCAGGATAACCTTTCCAAGATACCAAATACTCCAGTTAGCAGTAATTCTTCTGGGAAGCCAAAATACAATTTAACTCATACTCAGGCTCACCTTCCACTAGAATTGGTTGGGATGAAGCCACCTTGATGCCCTGGAAGGGAGCAAGAAGACATTTGTGGAAGTTATGGAAAATCTTAAAGGAGAGTGGTACTCAAACCAATAGGTGGAAGGTCCAATCTGGTGTTCAACTTTAAAGGGATCAACTTGATTGGGATCTAACTTGTAACATGGGACCTTCAACTTCATATTCTGGGCATCAACCATGACTAGATCATCTGGCCTGTAAGTAGGACCCTCCTGGCGCTTGCAATCTGTGTATTCCTTGTAAGTTGTTACAGCGGTGGTGAGAGGAAACTGAAGCTCCTGATGGACCTGCTTCAATGCAGTAGCTTGATCAGTTGAAGCTTCTATGCTGCTAACCAGTTGAGGACCCATGTTAGATGAAAAATTGTAACCCACATTGGCAAAGAATGGCAAAACCTGAGTTGACGTGTGTGGAGTGTTATTATATGTGAACTCTGCCATGGGTAGGTTTTCACACCAGTAATCATGTTGCACATTAGTGTAGTGTTGCAACCAAGTCTCCAGACTTGCTTGCCAATATATCTTATGATACACAGGGGGCGCTCAATAAGCCGCCCCTTGACGTATCTAACAACATGAATCAATCTGATGGCAATATCAAATGGTGGGCACTTCATCCTAATTAGGAGTGTTGTCAATTTGGACTGCTGATCCCCACACAAGTTTTACCTTGGCTTCAAACCTTAAATGGAACATGTTACTATGCCACCCCCTGTGGCCTTGTGGTTTTCCCCATATAGTATATTAATCACAATATTCTACAATAAACAATACCTTATTCTATTTATTCTTGTCCTATCTATTAGACTGTTGTCTTCCCTAATCAAATAATGAACTCTAATTGGTTCAGTTGCAACAGTAGCAATGTAGATAAACCTCCAAACTTTGGTTTAACCTCTTTGTTTGGCCATTAAATTGGGGATAGAATGCTGTGGAATAACAGAGTATCAGGAATATTTCTGACATAAATCAAATTCTTACTGAAGGGCAATATTGGAAAAGAATAGAAATTTTTTTGGTTCCAGAGGCCAAATTTAATAAGGACTTTCCCCCTTTAATTGGGGGAAATAAAAATCAAAAGGAGGAAAAAACAGAACTTAATACCCACTGGAATAATTTATCATCTGGGCAGGTGCCTGCTGCAACCGCGCAGGCACCTGCCACGCCCAGCCAGCGGGCCTCCTGCCAACCCTCCCCTTGCCCACCAACCCCCCACTGCCCAGCCAGCTGCCCGCGAGCCTCCCGCCAGCCACCTGCTTGCCCAGCCTGGCACCAGCAGGCCCGCTGCCAGCACCCCTCCAGCCTCCCACCTGCCAGCCAGGGCCCTGCCAGGCTCCCGCTCTCCCAGCCAGCTGCCTGTGGGCCCACTGCCAGCCCCTGCCCGCCTGCTTTCCCACCCAGCCACCAGCGGGCCCGCCCCCAGCCCACCTGCTTGCTCTCTGGGTCCCAGTCAGCTGCCAGCCAGCCACCTACCCAGGCCCTGGGCCCCACTCCACAGCCAATCAAAATCCCCCATAAATTGCAACCAATCAGAAAAGTCCCTGGTTGTAGGAAAACAACTCCAGAATAATTCCTGCCCTTCAGAAGAAGGGCAAATTCAGGTTTCAGAAGCCAAAAATTATTCCTGCCATTCAGAAGAAGGAGAAATTCAGGTTTCAAAATTCAAAAACTATTCTGGCCCAACAGAAGAAAGCCCAATTCAAGTTTCAGATGTGAGCAGCAATTCTACCCATAACCAATGGGACTCTGAGTCACAGGTCATATGTTTGAGTCCAGACTCCAGCCAAACCATGCCTTTCAAAACAAAAATAGATTTGGAAAGTTCCATGAGTCTTCACCATCACCTGACTCCATACCCAGGGAAAATCATTGACTCTAGGAAAGAATGGCCAAACCCCCAACAGACTGTCAAAGAACAATAATTTGGCCACCCTCTCAAACCCCAATTCCCAATCACATTTTCCAAACTTTTGGGTTCAACAATCCCTTGCTTTCATTCCCACTTGCAAAACTTTGCACAGTGGGAAGTACTATAAATAAGAGATCCCTCCTCGGTAATAGCTTGTGCTATTATTGAGTTTAATACCCTCAATAAAGCTAAATCTTACTTAAAACTTAAGTCAACTTTAACTAGTTAGCCCCAGCCAATCTCCTCCAATCCAAGGAAGATGAACCATCTCATCTTCACAGCTGTGCTTACAGCTTGCCTTGGGATTGGAGGCTCCTAACAGGGATCAGAGTTCTTTGGAACCTCATCAGAAGGATTAGGTCATGATCCCCACTATGACCTTGGACAACTCAACTCCTCCCATACTGGTTCCTGGCCTCCCCTGGCGTCTCCGCATTCCACGCTATTCATTGTGGTGTACACCTCCATGTACTATGTGTTAATCTATTTTGCCGGGAGCTTTGGAAGATACAACGTCCATGCTAAGGTCTTTTGTTGGTTGATGACCGTCTATCTGATCATCACTGCCCTGACTGGTTTCCAATTTGCCAACCTCCTGCCATACCTGCTGCAAGTAGTACCTACTGTATCTGGTTATTACACAGAGCTTAATCCCAAGAATCCCAGTAAACGCTTCCCAGAACTGAGCTTTTAATTGGGGACCAAAATCACTTACTATTATCATTGAGATGCCATGTAAGGAAAAAATCCTGTTCACAAATAATCTTGCTGTTCCCATCAATGTAATTGTGATTGAGCAAGGAACAAAGTGTGCCATTTTTAAACCAATCTACCACTACCATGATTGCATTGAACCCCTTGGAGTCCAGAAGTTCTCCAATAAAATCCACTGATACCAACGTCCAAGGCCCTGCAGCCAATTGTAACAGAATCAACAAATTGGTAGTTTTATTCCTACTTGCCTTGGATCAAACGCACACCAAGAAATCTCAAACATAAGCTGTCACTTGTACTGTCAAACGTTCCAAGAGAACTGTTGGCAAATTAGCTCAACAGTCCTATTCTTCCCTGGGTGTCCTGACATAGGAAAAGTGTGATATGCCTCCATGATTTCATCCCAAATACTTCCCTCTGGAACCCATAGACAGCCTTGATGATAAAGGATTGGCCCTATCTTGTTGTACTCCTGCGGCTGACCCACCAGATGCGCAGTAACAGTGACCATGTAGACACTAAAAATGTCAACAGTGGCCATGTTGACACTTTTAATGTCAACACTATAGTAAAGTGACAACCCAGTTTTACATAATGTTGTCTCCTGGATGTCAAGATTTTTTTAGTAACAGCACACTTTACCCTGAACATTTTTAATATAAAAATATTTTTAAATACTTTAATATATTAAAATGACCTCAGAGAGTTCAGAAATACAATAAAAAATTACTATAAGTAATAGTAATAAGGAGATATAGGCAAGTATTTTTCAATTTACTATGTAAATTACACTCTTTATTATAAAATTATTTTTTATATCCATAAAAATTAAAATTCCAATCAGACAAAAATAAAGGTATTAAATATATCATAATAACTAAAAATATTAAGAAAATTCTAATTTTAATTTATTATACTATATATAAGCACAAATAAAAAATACTCTCATACCTTAAATATAAATTAACAAAATATAAGATATTTCTTACTAAACCACATTGAAAATGTATCTGAAACTTAACATTTATACCTAAAAAATTAGTACTATCCAAAAAATAAAGTAAACATTAAAATTTAAAAGTAAAAAATATACATGCAAACCAAAGCAAGGTTTATTGGGCTAATTAAAGCCATCAGCAAGAGCAGTGGTAAAATCTTCTAGGTACTTCTTGATCTCTGCCACCTTGTACTTTTTCTTGACTACCTTCTGGACATCCTCCTGGTAGTCCTGCCTCTTAATCTTCCTCTTCTTGAGGACCACCTTGTTGGCCAGGTCACAGAACTTGGAGACATTCCAGGCCTGCTCCTCCTTCAGCTTCTGGAAGAACTTGTTGTACTTGGGGTTTGACCCAAACTTCACCTTCAGGTGATTGTGCCACACTTCCAGGCTGGACGTGGTTTTCATCTCCCCCTTGAGGCAGGCGCCCTGGTAATTCCAAGGGGCAGTGGCCCCACTCTTTCCTCTCTGGGCAATCACCTTCTTGTCTATCCATTGTTGCTCAAAGTAATCAAGGTAGACCTTGAATATGGTGGAGTGCTTCTTGATATAAGCGTCCTTCAGGAGGGCCTCAAAGCTAATCCCAGTATGCTCTGGGCGCACAAAAGCCAAGGCAGTAAACTGGGTGATGGCAAGGCGGAACTAGCCTTTACCATCATTAAGATACTTGTCAAAAAGCTCCTTCTTGCTCTTGAGGTGTTTGATGAGGACCTGACTAAAATGGAAGAAGCAGCCCTTTACTTCTCTATTGAATGTGACCTCAAAGGCTCTGAACTGAGCTTGCTCTAAGTCCATGATAAAATCTTTGGCCCAAGTGAGCGTGCATGAGCTAGCTGCTCTGCAGCTAGGGTGGACACATTCTTCTCAGCAGAGTAGGGATTGGCCCTTGTGGCGTGGGTGGGAGGGGGGAGCTGGTTGGCAGGAAGGGAGCTCAAAGCATCCTGGACAATTTTAATGCTCTGGCATAGACCTCTGTCTTGGCACCAGGCAGGAGAAATAAAACAAGGGGGATAACCTGGGAATCAAATTGCCTATGCATGACCCAAAGCTGCTTAAAAGGATTAAGCAGGTTGCAAATGTGCCGTCACACAGCCAGGCAGTAGCAGTGTTCAGCTGCTCCAGGTTTTGGGTTGTGGCGTAGGTAATGATTCTATCTTGCACTTCCTGCCCATTGTCATGGAGCAGGAACATCTCTCCATCCTTGTTTTTCTTGAGGGCATTGGAAAGGACCAGGTCTTCAATTGTGGTGGCACTCTTGGCCAGGGGGTTTGAAGCTTGGCGCCTATCACTCACAAACTTGACCAACTGGTTATGGATTGGCACCCTCTTCAGATTGGTGGGGGAGAGGTGCTTACAGGCAAGCACAGCCAGCTGGGTGTGGGAAAGGCCCTTGGAGGTAGGCATGATCTGCACAAGGTACCATTTCAGGAGATGGGCAATGGTATTATTAGGCATGATGTAGGTATGCTCACCCTTAATGGTTTGTACCAAGTCCCAGCGCTCAGTATTGAGCCGCACTAGGCAGGAGCAGTCCTTGCAGGTATAGTGCCGCTCTTGAAGCCCCAGTTGGTGTTATTGCAGCTGAAGATGTAACCGTTGGCCACCATGGCTGGCCCACCTTTGATACTCATGATGGAAAAAAACTTTGGCAAGGTGGAAGGAACCTTGAACTTCCTATCAACATTGCAGATATTGTGGGCCACAAGAGGGTCCCATGGGCCAGCAGGAGCATGGCAGAAGCCAGGGAAGTAATCAGGTTAGGGCTTTGTACCATCCCCAGATGAACTTGAAGAAGGGGAGTTTGATGGTGGGGGGAAGCATAAGGGGGCTTGTCTTGGTGCTCCTTATGTGTGGGAGACTTATCCTTTTGTGGGGACTTTTGGGCTGAGCGCTTCTTCTTGGTAGGCTCCTCATCTGAAGCAGAGTTATAGAAACTGTGGTCAGTAAATGAACCATCAGTTTCCTCTCCCCCAGTGGAGTGAGCAGTGCTCTTCTCAGGAGAGGGATCAGGGGAGGGATTTGGGGAAGGATTTGGGGAGGGCTTGGGAGTAGCCTTCTTTGATGAGACAGGCTTCTTCTTGGTGGCTTTGGTGGTCTTAGAGGGACGCTGGTTCCTTTGGGCTGCTTAGAGGTGTTCTTATCCTAAAATAATAAGTAATAGGGTTTAAAATAAAGCAATGTATTTAAAAAACAAAACAAAAACAACTAAAAAATAATAAATCTTAAATCTTAAATCTTATAGGGTTGTTATTAGCATTTAAAAGTTAAAAAATACTTGTATAGTTCTTATTTTATTATAGTTTTAAATAAAAAGTTAAAAGTTAAGAGATGTATATAAAAGTACTATATTTAGATATAGATTTGATTTTAAAATGAAAAAAATATGAAAGAGAAAAGTTAAAAATACAACATTTCAAAAAATCAGATGATTTTATTATGTAAAATACAAAGTTTTATATGTGAGAAATGAAAGGCGTCAACATTATGAGTGACAATTAGTAAAAAAAGCGGAATTCTCACTATTGATTAGAAAAATTGTAGACATTTTTTTTGACAACATTGTCACTGTCAACATTTTTTTTAAAATTTACTATGTTTTTTCATAGTACACTTAATTAAATTTAAGCAGGCTAGCAAATATTAACTGTTTTCTGTGTATTTTTGCTCACATAATAAAATAAAAAAGCATATGAAAAAAATCAAATCTCTTTATTTCTTTATTAAAAATTATATTTGGGTAGTGGTAATGTGATATTTTACCATTATGTATATTGAAAGTTGTTAAGAAAGTTGTCTTCAGTGTTGAAAAGGGTAAAGTGTTGACAACATCACTTACAACATTCTTTATATGAGGTGACATACCAATCTAGGCTTAATTGCGCCACTCTGATTTGCTTAACTCCACCCCAGCAGATAATCACAAGCAAATAAACAATATTTCTGAGGTCAACATTATTTTTAATAGTAAATTCTATAGTAACGTACATAGTAACTCACACTTAAATTATTGGATTGCTGTTAGCCACCAATCCACTTAATATATTAAAGCCGTAATAAGTGCCACATATATATTTATAAGATGAACATTTTAACAATCAACTGTATGTGCAATGTCTTTTTCTATATACTAATTTAATAACAAATATTTTTAAATGCACACTTAATTTCTTTTTTGTAGATGTTTTAATTTCATTATTAAAAATAAGTTTGGCTTAAAAAGTGTTGACATTGACACTTTTACAATGTGAAACAAATAAAAAATAAACTAATTTTTATTAGTAAAAGTAAAGGAAAAATCAGGTTAAATTGAGTTTTTTATTAAGCTTAATATCAAATTGTGTCAAAATGGCCACAATTTTGTTGTTTTTCTTGGTTTGAACCCTGAACACTTTAAAAAAAGAATTAAGCTAGTGCAACTAGCAAAAAACATAGAAGATTTAGAGTTTTGAGTTGACAGTGACCATGTCAACAAAGTGTAAACATGGACGCTGTTATCAGATGCGCACATTCCAGTTCCAACATTTTGTTGTAACCCTTGGTCAACAGCTGCAAAAACATAACTTTGGAATATAAGTCTAGGTCTGTGCCCTCAACTAAGGACATAGTAGCCAGCATAGAAGACAGATTCAACACCAAGGAAACCACAGTCTCATCTGGAATCATAGTATGTGTGCTAAACTTGGTGTCTAAACCAGCATCAGGGAGGTGAGAAGGATTCCTACTCAACGCATCAGTCAAGTGATTATCAATTCCCTTAATGAACTTGTAGCAGAACTTGTATCTTGTAAGATCCCCATGTCATCTAGATTGGCAACCCAACAAAACCCTGGGTTGGCGGTAGTACAGGAGAGCCTTGTGATCAGTTCTTACAATAAAGGGGTGGTGTGCCAACATGAGATGAAGGTGCCAATGCCTTAGTGACTCCACCACTGCCAACAATTCCTTGTTGTAGATCATGTAATTGCGTTCACAAGCCTCCATCTTACAAGATAAATACCCCACCAGCCTTTCAACACCGTCACTGGAAGTTTGCAACAACAACCCTGCCACAGCGTATTTGAAGGCATCTGTATATACTACAAATGGAAGCTCTGTATTCACATGTTGCAAAACTGGAGAAGACAACAGGAGAGTATTGACTGCTAAGAATGCTTCTGAACACTCAGGCGTCCAGACCAAAGTTGTTTTCCAACTAGCAAAATAAAAAGGGGCTGCCACTTCCTATAATTGTGAGGTAAACTTCTTCAAGAAAGTACAGGTACCCAAGAAGCTATAAAGTCAAGATACAGTCACTAGGGTAGCATACTCATGGACTGCTGCCTCTTTATCAGAAGCAATAGTGTGACCATCCTCAAAGATAATGTTACCCAGAAAGGTAACTTTAAATTTAAAGAATTCATACTGACTTTACTTAATGATCAAGTTAGCCTGGAGGATACACTCAACCACTGCTGATAGATGGGCCTTAGGGGACTCCTCATCCAGAGAAAACACCAAGATATTGTCCATGTATGTGATGGCACACACACCCAGGAGGTCTCCCAGGACTGAATCAATCAACTGCTGAAAGCACACAGGAGCATTTTTCAACCCAAAGGCATGACATGGAACTGGAAGATACCTTTATTGGTTCTAAACACAGCCAAGCACTCCATCCCCTCTGCAATCCTAATATTATTGAACACATTCAAAAGACCAAGCTTTGAGAACACCTTAGCATTTTCAACACAAAAAGAGAAATGTGCTTCAAGAGGCAAAGGATAGGGATCCAGGATAGTGATATTGTTTAAGTTCCCATAGTCTACACAAGGTCTTAGCAACCTGTCTGACTTTTGAACAAACAACAATGGAGGACAGATTGAAAAAGCCTTCTTGAAAATGTAGCCTTTTGCCAACATGTCACAAGTCCACTCCTCCAAACATGCATCCTCCTTCAGAGTCAAGGGGTAAATAGGAGAAGCAATACAGACAAGAACAACAGTAACTTTTAAATCAAAGTCAAACTGAGTGTGTTTGAGAAGAGCCTTGCCCCTAGTGGCGTCAAAAGCTGCTGACCAGGTTTAAAGGCATGCTGTTAAATTCAACCTCACTGGCATAGGAATAGCAATTGACCAGATAGATTAAGAAGACGGCTCTAACTCTGAAATTTCCAGCAATGGTATATAAAAGTGATACCCAAAAAATGATCCACCTGTAGCTCATTTTCCTAAAAGAGAGTCAGCACATTATGATCCCACCACCACCCTACCCCCAAGATAATAGGATACATGAGGGTAGTGCATATAGAGAATTGATCAGTAAAGGGCTGACCCATAACCACAAATGACACAGGATTCTTCAGCTGAAAAGAAGAGAACGTTTGTCAGTTTCCTCCTCTGACCAACATGCCATGGTGGTACTTCAACTACAACAAATCTTCAGTCTTCATACTAATAAAGTTTTCCAAAGCACCAGTATCCCACAGAATTGCAGGCTGAAAGATATTTTGACCATTATCAATGCTACCATAAAACAAACAGTAGCCAGAATTATATTTATTAGATGTGTATGCTCAACCTCAGCAGGATATTACTTCTTTTCAGTGGCGCAAACTGTGGTTAAGGAGGCAGGGTGCTCCTGAAAATACTGCACAACTATTTCTTGAACTGCATTGGGAAGAACAGGGCAGTCACAATCAATAGGGACTAAAGGCAACTTTTCATATTCAACAACCAACAACTTAGTGGGAAGGATGTGCTGAAGCATAGCCAAGCATCTCTTGGATGATGTTAAAGCTGTCACCTCATCCACATCTGCGGGCTTGTTCAGAATTGCTAGCTGCAGCTGAGAAGCTACACAAGGGGAACTGTAAATTCACTGCCACCCCTGGCATTGGATTGTGAAATCTTCCCCTGCCGCACCAAAAAGGGTCCAAAAACCCCAGCCAACCCCCTTAACTCTTTAGAGGATTTGGCACATACAGTTGACAAGAGGTTTGTGTTGGCCTACCCCGCGGATTTGTTGCATTTGGCAGCCCCCTCCTGGGAAGAAACACTGGTTAATTTGGACTTCCTGTTGGCTTGGTGTTGCCCACATTTAAAAACTATTAGAATCAACCAATCAAATTTGGCCACATCAACAACCAATAACTCAAGTAAACTTCAAATACATGGGAGTCCTTCCAGCCAATCAAATGGCCCCGCAGAAATTGGGTTGAAACATTCCAGTCCCCCTGGTTCTGTCCCACAAAAATTCTCTTCCAGCCAATCAGATTCAGTTCTAAAAATCATGTGATCAATTCCCCTCCTTTTTACACAGCAAGGGGACCTTCAGTCCCCTGCTTGTCTATTTTCAAAAATATTAAGGTTTTTTTTTGTACTTTAAAATTTTGGTTCTTGCAGTAGGAAACCCAGTTTGGAGTTCCTTCACCCTAAAGATTGAAGTGTTAGTTGTGGTCTTTAAGCTTACCTTGTGTCAGCCGGTTTTGAACCTGGCTTCTTTGCTGGAATCATATACTAGAGTTTTAGCACTTAGTTGTTGTGTTCTTGGCTTTTGCTTTCAAAAACAGAGTTTGAAACCAAATTTTTTATTTAATTTTCATTATAAACTCTATTGTTATTTTGACTTTTTCATTAAAACTCCTATTTTTGATCACATTTTCACTTGTTGTAAACACCAAGGTGTTTGAGTCCAACTTAAAGCTGCCCAAATCTGCTCTGTTGCTCCCTTTGCCTCCTGTTTCAAAGTTACCCTGCCCAGGCATTTTTCTGGCAATTTTTGCTTGAAAACCCCACCCACCTACCCCAAATTTTGAGGGGAACAACCTTATGATACTCCCAGCAGTCAAATTTGTTGTGTTTTCCCTGGCTCCTTTTCTGCTGCTTCTGTGGTCTACCTCCCCTGATTTGTGGGGGGAAATTTCCTTGTCTGCCTGGCTTGTGGGTAAAGACCCTTCTAGTCTCTGGGACCTCCCCACCGGTCTTCTCTTTTCTGGGGAGGCTGTAGTCAAGAGCCTGATGTAAGATGACTTGGATTTGGACACCAAAGATCACACCTTGCTGGCCTCTGAAAGGGACGTGTCCCTCACGCCTCCTCTCACCTGTGCAGCTAAGAGCAATCCAGTACCTCTTGTGCTTCCTATGGTGCCCTCTCATGCCCCCTCTTGCACCCCTTGGTTGCTTGCTGGCCTGATGTTGATAGTTTGAATGCCTATTTCCCTCAGTTGTCTCCTGTGTCCTCCTTGTGGTCCCCCCTTTGAGCAGCTGTCCCAGTTCTTCACTGGGCGGCATCCTGGTGGTTTGTTTTGCCGGGATGGGAGCTGAACTTAGTAGTTTAGCCCCCCTCTCTCACAGAAACAATAAGTAAGTTTTTTTACTTATATTTACTTTAGTTATAACTAGGAATGGGGACAAGGTTGCTGAAGTGGTGGCTTTCATGCCAAGTTGGTTTTACAGGGGTTACCAATCACTGGTAGCCCCTGTAAAGAAAATAAATAAAATAGTTCAAAATAACATCAATCAATATCCAATAAAAGAAGCAATGAATAGGGAATTCAAAGCGCCAGAAGGAAGTTCAACTTGGGTCAGAGAAGCTTATGAAGTAGGCACAAGTATCAATTTCAAAGGAATGATAGAAATTCAAATAAATGTCACCATGAATTTTGACAAATACATCTTTGAATTCATTGAACAACTTCAATTTTCAAGTATGAACACATATGGAATAAACCTGAAAAAAGTCTTTTCAAGTTCCACAAGAAAACATCAAAGCCGCAATCTTTAATAACTTATAAAATCAATATCAAATCAAATAGGCAATGCATTTTTAGTCAATAAGATGAAACCTTTATTATTATCTTTTGCAGAGGCAAGGGTGCTGGATCCCTCCAAAATTCCTGACTCTCCTCCAATCAAGTTTTCTAATACTTCCTATACAAATTGATTAGTTATTATATATAAGAAATTCTGCTTATTTGTGGAAATCTATACCTCACAGCAACTGCATCTTGCTGTTTACCTTGGGGTAGTACTACACTCCATTATGAAGGCCAACATGAAGAAGCTGGAAGACGTCCCCTTCAAATAGACGTCTCCTGGCTGGCACTGGATAAAATGAAGAGGCTGCAGGGCTACCAAATAGTAGAGCATATTCTATATGACTGTTTTACTTTAGCCTTGTTATATGGGTACACAATACCTCCCAAGAACCAACTCCTCACCAATTCCTTTTTGCAACTACCTTTTATAAGACACTCAGCCACCACTGGGGTGCTGAGCGCCACCCCTCTAGCAATTGGCGCCAGAGTTGTCCACCACATACAGAAGAGTATGTGGTCCCAATTGAACGCATTAGCAGAAAATATAATTTTGGGATATAATACCCCAGAATAATTGCATTCCCCTTTGTAATTTGCATCCCCCTAATAAATTATCTTCCTTTGAAATTTATCTTTTATTTTTATTTAAATTTTAATTTAAATATTAAAATTTTAACATTTATTTTTAATATTTAAATTTTAATAGTAATATATCTAAATATATTATAAGACAGCAGTTATAGTAAGCAAACACGTCAAAAAATAAAAATAATTTAAAAATGTGTTTATTTAGTTGCTTGTCAAGTACAGGTTCATATATTACATAGTTAAACAACAAGAACTGAATTTATCTGGTAGGACAAACCATTTCAAAAACAGCACTTCAAAAAACGCTATCTTGATTTATGCTATCTCAATTTTTGCTATCTTGTTTTATAGTAAAAACACCATTTCAATTTATGGCATTGCAACTAAGAAAAACAAGTTTTTAATTTTTAGATTTTTTGAACTTCAAAAAAAACCCAAATAATTCTCAAAAAGTAAAATTCAAAAAAATATTTCTAGGCTTATAAAGGCCTCAGAATTCCAAATCTACAATAAAAATGGGGTTGTTTAGTAGCAACATAGTTGCTTAAAGTTAAAAAGTTAAAATATGCCCAAAAACATCATTTTTCATCTATTATAGCTATAAGCTATATTTTAAAATAAGCATAGAATTGTACCAAATACTAAAAAAATCAAAGAATGATAAAATCAAAGGAAAGAAGAGAGAATATAAAGAAGTGTTTATTGAGGAAGGGCTCAGACATTAGTGGAAAGATCAACAGAGATGGCCTGAAGATGCTCAAGCTTGCTATCCTTGGGATAGTAGGCAAGGATCACCTTGCTAATTTCTGTACTGTAAATTCAGAACCTGAACGTAAAAATACAGGATTGTCAAATCCTTGGTCCAAATTTCAAATCACTTTTGTGGGATGGCCTTTTTTAATTAAATTCAATTCTTTGTATTTTTATTTGAATATTTGAAAATGCGGGAACTCATAGACACTTTGCAAAGTTCAAGTCAAACTGCATATTTTCAATGGAAAAAATGAATTAACTGGAATCAATTTTGAAGCGTTCAAATCCATCAACCATTTTCATTAAGTTTACTATGTTTTTTGAAATTGCAGGATTTTTAAATCCAAGCACCAAATTTCAAATCACTTTTTGTGGGACTAGTAAACTCAGATATTAATTGCAGGAACTTGAATCCAAATTTAATATACAGTAATCACACTAGAAAACACCAACCCAAATCAAGAAGCTCCACCACAACTAAAATCAAATGGAAAATCCAATCTCAACAACCATGTTTAGATAAAAAAGTGATTAAACTTTAAAATCATCCAAAACTGGAAAGGATACAATATTATAAACTTCAAATTATGGATATAGAAATTCTGTTATTATTCAAGGCTAACTCAAGAGAAAATAACTACCCACAACTAAACCGAAAATCCAAATAAATACATATCTAATCTAATATATAAATTTTTATTTTAATTTTATGGACCGTCAATTGCATTCTGTCAGGAAATCCTGATCTATTAGGGTTGACTGATCCATATCCCTATCACTGAAGCTGTGGGTTGACATTGGGATGGATCACAGCCAGAGTGACACAGCTATTCTGGAATACAGAGAAACTATAATAAGATTGATATAGTTTCCAAGTCAGAAGACACCTGAGACATTCCCGGTCTCAGGTCACAGGCCAATCCAGAAGCTTCTATAATTAGATGCTAAGGATTCTGGATTCCAAATAGGGATGCAGACCCAACCCAGAGATTGAAACGGGAAATTACAACATCATGTTTCACCAAGAAGTGAGACAGAAGACGCCTGTGCAAATCTTGCACATTATACCAAACACAAGGGCAGGTTGGCCAAATTGGGTGTCAAATTAGTTTGCGGTAACTAAATCAAGGTATATCTATCCTGAAGAGGAGAAATCAGCAGCCTATAATATTACCTCATCTCAAACCTTATTTGGGTTTTGGGATCCAACTCTAGGGGATGAAACTAGTAGCTTGGTGATGATAGGTTAGCTAGTAAGAGTTGTCTGCAGCTAGACGCCAGTTTGACCACTAGCTGTCAACTATAAAGGTCCTCTAAGATCACTTGGAAGGCAGACAATTAATACCCATCAACATTACTACTAGTCCAAATAATATTAGTGTCAAGTACAATAAGAGCAACTTATTGATACTTTCAGAATCCTGTCAAACCACCATAGACAGTGTTGCATCTCCAAAGGACCACAGGACTCTCCCATCACTTGGCACAAGCAGCAACAGAACACAGCCTGTTGCCGCAAAACACACACCAATTGGAAATACATCTGTCTTCATACAGATATTCCATCCCAACATGATTAACTCACCTAATAAAAAAATCCCTCTTCATCTTCAAGATCCAGAAAACTTGACAGTGGTGCTCACTACAAAAACAAGTTTACATTGGTGTCAAGTCAAGGCGCTGCCAGCCACTGCTGACTCTGGCTTTGTTGATAAGTACGGGGGGATACATGGAGACCAGCAATACTGAGCAAGACCAATCCTTCTGCTTAGAGCTGACTCCATACAAAGCACCCACACTTCTGCTGGAATTGATCCAGCTCAACATTGCAGGGACTGCTGTTGCCATGGGATAACAACAATACAACATAGAGGAGGTATGTGCCGTTTTGCAAGCTTTGCAACATGATAGATGTAACCTCAATGATCCCCAGGGCAACGCCAAATTTAATTTGTTCCAGATTGACGGTACTACCAACAACCTTAGTAACAATTTCCACAGATACCAGGATGTCACTTGCACCCAGCTGGGTCAGCTTCTCCAACTAGATCAGAGCAGGGTTCAGGAAGTGCTTGCATATTTTGTACACCCAGCAATCAAACATCTCCAACAACTGGCTACCAGGCAGGAGCTGGAGCTGAACAAGCTCAACGGCTTTTTCTCTGTTCTATAGTTGGCCAACCTTAATTTGGTCAGTTGACTGAACGTCAGCTTCATGACTGTACAAACCGTTGTGTGATCTATGTGACTCCACCGCCTTTATCCATGGTAGGGTAGACAAGATAGTCAACTAATTCAATAACAAGGTTTATCAGCTTGTTGGTGGTGTCCTGGATAATCAAGGCCTAAGCGCACAATGGACTGCAGATGTAACAAACCATTGTGCAACACTAAGCCCCCATGTACAGACGCTGCTCAGCAACCAAGATTGTGTAGATCTGGTTACCCAGCAGGAAGACTTGCGCCAGTCAATTAGAGACAGCTGTAACAAGCAGGACACATGTCACTCTGAGGTAGTCAACTATGTCAACAGGATTGCAGAAATGGTCAACAAAATGAAGGCCACCAGCTGTAGCTAACACACTGTTTGCAATAAACAGGAGGACTATCAGTGCTGCCTGGATCAATTGGAACACGCCAAGGACCAGAATAAGCTATGGGACACAGTGAAAGATGTGCAGAGTTTAGCGTCTGAGCTGTATGAAGACATAGCAGGGCTTTGCCGTGATCTTGCTGCCGCTGAGTTCCAGACCAAGGAGCTGTTAAACTGCCAGGATATTTTAGCCAGTACAGTCTTAACAGCAGAGAACAACTACAGCTCTCTACTAGAGCGGGTACATAGAAACAAGACCTCACATAAGGAATTCAAAGCTAACGTGCTAGCCAGATGGGCTAGATTGAAAAGTTTAGCCTCCTCAGTAGTAGTACATCTTCAGGCGGAAGAGTGTTGCCTGTACCAGCATCAAGCCCAGAACAGCGGAAAAACTCTTCTTTGCCTGACTTCTTCAACCTCTCTCCTGACAACGTGAGCAATGAATCAGGTGACACCTGCAGAGTTCCTAGAGGAGTAGTAGTCTTTCCACCCCTCACTCCCTTGTCAGTGCTGCGTGCCAATAACACTCACACCACTAGAAAGGAAGATACGGAACTAAATGTCCCTGATATAAGTTTAAACTGCTCAACCTGCCAAAGTTCAATAAAAATGGAAACATTTAAACTTTTATCTGCCTCTTTGAAATGTCCATGAGAGGTGCAAGTGATCACATGAGGCAACCACCCTCATAAACACTATGGATCCCACCTGTGTAGACGTCATCATGCCCCACCTTCCACTAGACAATTGGACTTATGAAGACGCACACCAGGCTGTTAAGAGTAATTTGGTAGTGAGACCAGATTTCAAGCTCAAAAGGCAGAATTCAGTAACATCTTGTTCAAAAGTACGAGTCTGTTCAAGACTTTGCTGATTGCTTCTATCATGAAGCGCAGGTTCTTCCAGACGCTGGGGTCCTTTCTGAGTTGGACTGCAGAATCACCATAGGACGTGCACTACAACCATACCAGGAATTAGCCAATGTCATGTTCCCTGTTTTGGATCAATCCAGCTCAACCCAACAGATCACCAGTTAATTGAGCCACCTTGGGGCCCAGTTTGGAGCTCTAAATAAAGGACAGAAAAATTGCGCATTTACTCCCACCAAGGATAAGACTCACAAACCCAAGTTGGACAAGGTTGCTTCTGAATCCAACAAGGAATCAGGAAGTGATTTCAAGGCCAAGGAACCACCAGGCCCTTACCACAAATGTGAGAAGAAAGGGCACTGGGCCAGCATTTGCAAGGAATAAGGGCGTGATTCCTCAGTAAATGTGGTGGTCAATCAGAAACAGAATGACCAGGGAAAGCCAAGACAAGCCAGTAGAGGAATATACTAAGTCTGCCACTTCCCCAATTCCAAAAGAACCAGACCATCAGTCTCCAGAGATAGCTGAGTCCAATACAGCCCCTCCTAAGACAACATCCCAAGAAGCATCAATATTACATCCGCCCTTGGTCAGTCTGTTATCCCACTTTGCCCCCAAACAGGAGTTCAAAGAGGATTCTCTACAAATGCTTATGTCAGACAACCTTTACTCTATTCCTGCTAGAGGTAGGGGACGCCCAATAAAAGGTTGCACTAACCGCTGTAGATTCTGTTTCTAAACCGTACGCGGCCCAAGTCCAGGAAACTTGCCTTGCTTCCAATCCCAGCGTAGCCAGTGACCTACCTTCCTTGAAGGGAGTCCAATTCAATCTTCCCATTGAGAACATTGAGACCAACTTCCCTGAGATTGGTCAAAGTCTCAAAATGTACTTTGATACTCAGCACCCTTGGGTGTACACGTATTAAACTTACACTCTGAACTCTACTCTGAATGTACATATGCAGATATCTCTTTTAATAAAGTCAAGGTGCGCCCCATAATAGATAGTGGCACCCCTATTAATATTGTGTCCACCCGCCTTGTCAGGAAGCTAGGTATTGCTCCTGACATTGTGCACACCAGAGTATACAGTACTGCCGGTAAACACACCACCATGTCTGAAGGAACTTACAGCGCTCTGCCAATGTGCTTTGGTTTCATTGATGTGTCCTCTCCTGCTGTGGTTCTGCCCAGTGAAAATTACGACGTGCTCATTGGTACTGCATTTCTACGTAAATACAGGGTCAGATTGGACATGAAAGACAACACTCTGACAATCCTTTGCCAGACCATCTCACTGTATTACATGTGGGACACAAAACCACCAGCTAAGGTAAAACCTAGCATCAATCTGACGTATAAGGACGGCATGGTGGCAGTCCCCTACACTTGTACGGGAAAAAAGGGAAAGTGGCTACCAACCCAGATCAAGGAGAACAAAGGAATTCTGCTCTGCTTGAGGTCAACTCTTACACTTGGATCTGGCCAACAGCAGGCTGTCAACACAGGTTTAACCATAGACATCCCTGCAGGATTATATGACAAAGTTCATCAGCCCTGGGGACGTTCAAGATTCAAACCGTGTATTGCTCCTGGGATAATCATTCCTGGCCATGGCAAAAAACATGAACTACTGGCCAATCTTCAAGGGCATGACATCCACATCAAGAAGAATCAGATTGTAGGTTTTGTTCATCTTCTACCAGTTGAAGAACTGGACAGCTTCAAGTGTATTGAAGACCTGTCAGAAATGGATCTTCCTAATCAAGTTGAAGCCACTGAATATGTAACCACTACATTGGCTGATCTATCTTCCCTCAATGACACTGAGCGGGAACAAACCAGCTCACTTTTAAAAAATATTGTTGCATATTTGCGGAGGACAACTTTGATTTTGGGTGTGCCTATGAGGTCATCCATCACCATAACATGGGGATAGCAAACCTGTCTGCTTTTGACCAATTTGTTGCACAAAGGCCAGTGAAAAAACTGTGAGCAATAGAATACAGCAACTTCTAGACAGAGGCATGTTGATCCCATCCAAGAGTCCCTGGGCGTCACCCATCCTGATAGTAAAAAAGAAGGATGGGATTAATCAAGTAGTGATAGACTACAGACGCCTGAACTTGATAACCAAGAAGGACTTGTACCTGCTGCCCAGGATTGGCAACACCCTGGATTGACTTGGAGGGGCCAAATACTTCTTAGCCATGGACCTCATATTGGGGTACTAAAACCAAACTTCCATCCAAGTAACAGGAGAAGTGTGCCATAATTACCTCCCAGGGCCTTTTCTAGCCAACCCAAATGCCACAAGGGTTGTGCAATGCACCTGCAACCTTCCAGCAGGCCATGGACACCATACTGGGTGATCTCAAGCTCTCCTGTGTCCTAGTCTACCTGGAAAATATCAATGTGTTTTCAAATACCTTCACTGAACACCTTGAGCATTTGGAGGCTGTATTCAAAAGATTAGCAGATGCCAATTTAAAGATCAAACCCTGAAAATGTCAAATATCCAAGAACCAGTTGGAATACCTTGGATTTGTGGTGGATACCACAGGACTCTGCCCTCAGCCAGCTAAAGTGGAGGCAATCACAAAGATGAAGCAACCAGAAAGCAAATGTGATATAAAGGTCTTCCTGGGATGATAGTATACTATCATTGCTTTATCCCCACCATTGTCTGTACTGGCAAGCCTCTGTTTCATCTACTGAAGTATAGGGTCCCCTTCCTATGAACAACAGCCTGTCAGGACGCTTTTGATGCCCTCTGCACCAGCCTGTCCTCCAGTCCAGTGTTGATGTATCCGGCCTTCAGCAAACCTTTTGTAGTACATATGGATGCCTCTTTATCTGCCTTAGGAACCGTCCTTTCCCAGTTGGAAAACACAGGGGAAGAACACCCAGTGGCCTATGCTTGCCGCTCCCTGAATGTACATGAGCAAAACTACACAGTCACAGAAAGGGAATGCCTTGCCGTGATATACGCCTATAGCAATTTAGAGTATACTTGCACAGGGTACACTTCACTGTGGTCACTGATCACGCCAGCCTCAGTTGGCTTCACAATCTCTGGGAGCCAGAAAGATGCCTTGTCCAATGGGCATTAAAACTCCAGGATTTTGATTATACTATAGTCCATTGTCCTGGCGCCAACCACCAGAACGTGGACTGTTTATCAAGACTTCCCACGTTTGCTATAGTAGCAACTCAGGCCAGCCTTTTATACAAAAAGATGCTCACTAACAAGTTTGAGGATGAACCAGAAGAAGTACAGGTCATCCTCTGCAAGCTCTGCAAAGACTATAAGGTGGAAAACCAAAAGCTGTATAAGTACCATGATGGTGCCAAATACATCTTTCCCAGACCTTCAGAGCGCCCAGATCTGATAATGGCCGCCCACAAGGCAGTGGGTCACAGTGGCCTAAGAAAAACGGTCCGCCAGCTTCAACAACATTACTACTGGGAGTCACTCCTCTTTGACGTGAAGGAAACCCTGACCTAATGTACAGAATGTCAGCACAAGAAACCTTTCACTGGTAAGCATCAATACAAAGCAGTAGAGTCCAAGTTTGCTTAGCATACTGTTAGCATAGACGTGGATGGGCCTCTGCCAATGTGTGTTGGTTAATTGCACTACGTTATTGTGGCAATTGACCACCTCACAAAATGGGTGAAAGCCAGAGCGCTGCAGCACGTCAGCGCCAAATCAACAGCCAGGTTTGTATTGGAACAAATTATCCATTGACATGGCTGCCCCCAGTTTGTTCTTACCAACAATGGAACAAACTTCACTGCTCACATAATTCCAAAATTAAATGAGCTCATGGGCGTGAGGGGAGTGCTCTCTACACCCTACCATCCAGAATCAAATGGGATGGTTGAGAGAGCTAATGGCACTTTAGTCAATATTCTGCAAAAGCTTGCAGACTCCCAAACTTTGGAGTGGTATCTCTTCCCGCCTGCTGTTGTGTTTGCATACAACATCTCAATCCACAGTACAACTGGCTTCTCCCTGTTTCAATCAACATATGGACGTCATCCAGCAATCCTGCCAATTCTGTTTTCAGCAATGGGGGACCCGGGTAAATATCATATCAACAATATATGTCTAGGTTAGCCACCACACTCATCAAGCTTCAAGCTGAAGCTTTCACTGAAACCTCCCTCATCAGGAACAAAGGACGTGAGACTGACAACAAGAATTGACGCGCCTTAGTCAAATTTAAAATTAGCACCAAGTTTCATACCACAACAGAGTTGTGGGACGGGCTCATAAGCTCAACAGCATCTGGAAAGGGCCTTTCAAAATCATCTAGAAGACCTCTCCAGATGTTTATACAATCAAGGATCTGGCCAATGGAAGACTCATCAACAGAGTCCATGCCAGGTTCCTCAAGCCATATTTTTCCATTACAAATATTGGCTCACAATAAAGTTTACTAAATAAAGTATAAGAGAAAAATCATAATAGGAAAAAAAGCTTTATTAAAAACAACTAGGGATGCCTTCCTGATATTCAGGATCTTCTTCATCCCCTTTGGAATCAGCTACTTGGGTGCTTCCTCTTTGAGACCTTTGCACCACCTGCCTCAGGCTCCAGATTGACACAAAAGGGAACTTCTGCCCCTCAGCAAACCAGTAAGTGGCAGCCTGAAGCCATAGTCTACGCTCACTTGGGATTATCTGCAAAAAACAAACAAAAGGAATTGGAAGCTCCCCAGAGACGGCATTGGCCCACCAGAGTCCAGCATCCAAAGGGAAAGCGCATGACAAGACCACACAGTCCAAAATGAAATCAGATATATACCAATAGCAACAAGGCAACAGTGCCTTGATACTGTCCAGCTTGGTGTGGACTTTCTCCCACTATGCCGCCATATTGTCAGCATTAGCCATTTACAGGCTAAGATTGGGGGTAAGCATTATACCCCACATAACACCATCCCGCAAACCTCCTGTTGCTTGGCCCCACTATTGATGGCGGCATAAACACTGCAGACCACACAACAGATTTGACTGTCTTGCGCATCTGAGTTGTCCACACCCAGAGACAAATACAGCTGTAGAAATCCCTCTAGAGCGCCAAACTAAGAAGAGAACACCTGCAAGACAAAGTCCAGGATATAGCTTTGACAAGCCTCACCTATCCCGCCAGCATCCCCAGTATTCACCAGAAGCTCTGCCAACTGATTGCCCGACCACCCTGCCAGGTCTTTGTCCTCCACACTATGGAAACCCTTGCTGGAATGGTTTATGCGCCGCTTAAGATCATGGCGCAGGCGTTGAGCCATTATCACAAAAAGAAATTGGGGAATTACATCCATCCCAAGTAAAGTTGTGAAATGGAAAACCCCTGATTGCCCAATTGAGAGAGCACAGAAACAAATTCAGGCAGATTAGCGTCTATTGAGCAATAGGTAAAGGCGCCATAGTGAGGGTCCATGACCAAAGGCTTCCTCTCCAAATTCCAAGGGCGGGTGCGCGCTGAACTGGCCTGAGGCTCAGCAAAGCATTTGTTGCCCCAACAGAAGACTGCCCTGCAGAATCACCCTCCACCAGGATTTCCTCACTATTCTCACCTGGCACTTAACTTTCCAGTCCAGACCAGAGTGAACCAGTATCTGCCTGCCAAAGCCACGGATCAACGCCACCTTGGCTTCCTTGAAGAGCCCATGGAAATGCCAATGGTCCTCCTCTGACATCTGTGCCACCATTTGGTGGGCATTGGACTTGTTGCTAACTCCAGAATAATTGCTACTCATATTCCAGGCTAACAAAGTTCTCCAGAAATTATATAGCTCAGTCAAATGGGGGGGAAATGTCAGGAAATCCTGATCTATTAGGGTTGACTGATCCATATCCCTATCACTGAAGCTGTGAGTTGACGTTGGACGGATCACAGCCAGAGTGACCCAGCCATTCTGGAATACAGAGAAACTATAATAAGATTGATATAGTTTCCAAGTCAGAAGACACCTGAGACATTCTGGGTCTCAGGTCACGGGCCAATCCAGAAACTTCTATAATTAGATGCTAAGGATTCTGGATTCCAAATAGGGATGCAGACCCAATCCAGAGATTGAAACAGGGAATTACAACATCCTGTTTCACCAAGAAGTATGACAGAAGACCGCCTGTGTAAAACATTACACATTATACCAAGCACAAGGGCAGGTCAGCCAAATTGGGTGTCAACTTAATTTGCTGTAACTAATTCAAGGTATATCTAGCCTGAAGAGGAGAAATTGCCAGCCTAGAATATTACCTCATCTCAAACCTTATTTGGGTTTTGGGATCCAACTCAAGGGGTTGAAACTAGTAGCTTGGGTTGATAGGCTAGCTAGTAAGAACTGTCCGCAGCCAGACTGGCGTCTGGCTGCTAGCTGTCAACTATAAAGGGTCCTTCCAAGATAACTTGGAAGGCAGACAGTTAATACCCATCAAAATTACTACTAGTCCAAATAGTATTGGTGTCAAGTACAATAAGAGATACTTATTGAAACTTCCAGAATTCTGCCAAACCACCATAGACAAAGTTCTGTCTCCAAAGGACCACAGGACTCTCCTATCACTTGGCACAAGCAGCAACAAAACACAGCCTGTTGCCGCAAAACACACACCGATTGGAAATAAATCTGTCTTCATACAGATATCCCATCCCAACATGATTAACTCACCTAATAAAAACAATCCCTCTTCATCTTTAAGATCCAGAAATCTTGACACATTCCCAATCAGCTCCTGCACCAGCCTGCAGGGCAGCCTGTCCACGAGGGCGTCCCAGAGGGTCCAAGAACAGACCCAGAACCCAACTCAAGGGGAGTCATGCCAATACACAGGCCTCCCAAGGTGTCAGCGCCAGCCAACCACCTCCTGCATCCCAATCCTGATCAACCAGCCTGAAACTCTGGACAGAAGCCACTTTCAAGGCCTGCCACAAAAGTCTCCTACACCAGGGTCACTGGGAATAATGAGTTTACATACACCTCCACTGTATACCCAGTTGTCACCCGGCCCCGCACTCTTGATCCAAGAGTTGCTACTTCCTGCGCCTGCGGCTTTGACACCACCTATCAGCCATTGGTCACAACTGAGGAGCCATCTGAGCCTATGTCTTATGCCACCATTGACATCGCCACTGCAAGCAAGCGTGATTCCACCTTCTACACAAAGGTCCCCATCCCTTGTGTTGAGCCTGGTAGCCAGTATGCTGTGGTATCTGCCAGGGGCCGGCGTCAGTTGACAGATAGTGAGCGTGAATCTCTCCTCAACTGCTTGAACGGGGGAATGGCAGTTTGGGATATTACGTCCCAATTTGGTGTCACAGCCAGATATATTGCTGATATCAAAAACAAATATGGAATACTGGGCAAATTGCCAAATCCCCCAAGACAAAAAGACAGCCCAAACTCCTTCAGCCTATTCACATTGACACAATCAAGCAGTGGGTAGCCAAGGATTGCCACCTGGACACACTTGCTGTCCAATCAATGCTTGCCACAGAGTTCAGGCTTTCTGTTTCCAAAAACCTTGTCTACAAAACAATGGCTGATTTGGGCTTCTCCTGGAAAGCACTGGGAGTTTTGCCGTATAATAGGAACAGTGAAAAGACCATCAAGAATCAATACATTTATGCCAAGACATATCTGGCACTAAAGAAGACTGGAATGTCCAGTTCTTCTATATCAACAAATTGTTGTTTTCCTCCTCATTCAGGTCTAGGCATGGGTGGTTGAGAAGGGGTCCAAGGACAGCGTAGCCCATTGTGCAGCTGTCTGTTCCCAGACCTATTCAATGGTTGCACTTCTTGGTCCTCGTGGGTTGGACCAATACCAAATGATTAAGAGCTCCCATAACAGCGGAACATTTCTTGATTTTATCTGAGCTGTCAATGAGTACTTTCAGATAAATTACAGCAGCACAACCAATGTGGTTGTGCTTGATAATTTTGGGCTCCACAAAGTGGATCTGGTTGTGTCTGAGTTCCCCCCCATTGACAAAAACTGCCACCCCTCCAGCCACCAGCTTACCAATTGTTCAATGAGACTTCTCTTCCTCCTGCCATATTCTCCATTCCTGAATCCAATTGAGGAGGTGTTTGGTTGGATCAAGAATAAGGTGAAACAAGGCCTTCCTCAGGACACTGAGGATCTCTTCAACATTCTCAAGATCAGCCAATTTGTGATGCCACCCAATGTGGTGGCGGCTTTCTAGGAGCACTCAGAATCCTTCCTCCCTAAAGCCCTGGCCTCTGAGCCAATCAATAAATGGGCGCTCCAGATTATTTTTTATTTTTATTTAGTTTGTTTTTATTAGGACTCAAAAATTATTATTTATATATAATAATGTGACATTTGATTGTATTGAAGAAATATAAGAATACATTAAAAAAGGTAAGTAAAATTAATTATACTAGGTAAGATGGATATATTTTTATTATAATACACTGAATATTATTATTGGCTTTTGCACTAACAAAAAAATAAATTAAAAAAGATAGAAATAAATTATTTTATTTAAATAATTGTGAATCCTTGATGGTACTTTGGCTTTTCTAAGCCACTAATTGGACCTTGCAGGCCATCATCTGATCCTTGTTGTTTCAGTGCCACTATAGCCACACAACACGGAAACCAATGATTTTCATATATTACTTACTAATTAATACTTAGGACGCAGGTCAAGCATATTGAATATATTTATCAAATCATATTACAAGGGAAAGGTAATTTGAGTCCTAAACAATCATTTGTTTAGAATATAAGTGGAGCGGGCCACATGATGCGGATAAATTTAATTCTTGTTGTTTGTTTACATAATAAATGAACCCGTACTTGTTGCGCTGGTAAATAAAGAAATTTATAAATCATATTTTATTATTACACATGTTCACTTTATTAAACTGTCCCTTTATTAATATCAACCTAATTATATATTACTATTATAATTTAAAAATTAAAATAAAATATTAAAATAGAAAATTAAATTATTAAAAATAAAATTAGAAAATCTTAAAATTTAAATATTAAAGTTTAAATATTCAAAATTTAACTATTTTTATTAAATTGTTATTTATTCAATATTGAAATATTTGACATTAAAAAGGGGAGTATTATGATATTTATTATTAAAATTTTAGTATTAACTTTTTGATACTGAAATTTCAATATTGAAATATGTAATATTAAAGTTCTTATAGTGAAATTTTAATATTACAAATTTCAATATTAAAATTTTAGTATTAAAATATAAAAAAGTTAAAAAATTAAATTAAATTTGCAAGAGGAAAATATTTATTGGGGGAAGTTGATTACAAAGGGAATGCAATTATTCTGGGGAATTATACCCCAAAATTAAATTTTCAGCTAATGTGTCTAATTGGATCCATGCACTCTTGTGTACGTGGTGGACAACCCTGGATGCATTTGCTAGAGGGATGGCGCCCTGTACCCCGGTGGTTGTTAATTGTTTGATAAAAGGAAGGCGGGTGAGTGAATTGACTAGTGAGTTTTCTTGGGGGCACGTAGTACCCGTATAATGTTGTCAATGCAAATGAGACATACAGGATATGCTCAACTGTCCTATATCCACGTGGTGTCTTCTGTTGGTCAAGGGCTACACGGCAAATATCAATTTGAATAGGTACATCCTCCAACTTTTTGACATTGGTTTTTAATATGCAGTGGAGGAGAATTCCCAGGTATACCGCAACATGAATTCTTTGCAAGGTATACTTTTCCAAGAACATGCATAATTTTTTAAATGTTTGAACTAACCTATTGAGATAGGATGTTTGGTTGAACTTGAAGAGGGTTCTGGGGGGCGCCTGACTTGACTCAGACCCCAAGGCCTTGGCAAACAATATTAATAAAGGTTTAAAATTATTCAAAAGAACTGCATCCCTGACTTAATTTGACAGTGCCTTAAATACTTCATTAAAAATTGCAGTTTTCAAATATTCAGTTCTAATTTGAAAGTCAGTTTTTATTAAATTCTTTTCATATTTGTTGATGTTTGTGATGGGGAATCTTTGAATGCATTTTATATATATTCATCAAAGTTTAATTTGATATCCCCACAAATTTCAATTATTTCTTTGAAGTTGATATTTGATCCTATTTCATATGCTTCCCTCAACCACAACAAGCACCTTGCGGGTGGTAAATATTCCCTCTTTTAGCTTCACTACTTGAAAAATTACACATATTCTGTTGAATTATTTTATTTATTTGGTTTTTATTTATTTGTTTTGCAGGGGCTACCAGCAACTGGTAACCCCCAGTAAAACCAACTCGGCGTATAAGCCGCCACTTCTGCAACCTCATCCCCATTCCTGGTGATGACTAAAATAAATATAAGCAAAACATAAAAAGACTTACTAATTGTTTCCCCTGTGTCCCCCTCAGCCACAGGCGCCACTTTGGCAAACTTCATGAGCGTTGGCTGATCTTCATTAATTTTCCTGGGCTTAAATTTTCTTATTTTTCTTGCAACTTGTGCTTCCTCTTGATTTTCATTTGATAAAGTTTCTGTATTTTGTGAAGCACTCCTGCTTCTTGCTTGTGTTTTGTTTTTGTCTGTTTTGATTTGATTATTTTCCTCTTCATTGGTGTTAATTTCCTTTGGAACTCCATTTCCTTCAGTTAGTTTGATCTTATTATTTTCTTTGGCCCCCTGCCAGGACTCCCATAAATTGCAGGCCGCCTTGTTGAACTTCAGACTTGATAGAATTGTTCCCTGTAGATTTAGTAATGCTTCTTTATTCTTTTGTCTATAATATTTCCTAGTTTGTTCATAGCATTTTCTTTTGACTGAATTAGTGGCTGGCCCTTGTCACCCAGCTTTCCTGTCACTATTTCCCTGATATTTTTTTCTATTTCAACAACCTTTTGCAGGTGTACTTCTAATTTGTTAATCAAGTTATAGATAGTTGACATTCTGTTTGAATTCCATCAAAAAACTGGTTTTTATAGTACTATCTTCAACGCATACATATTTTTAATCATCATTAATAAATTAAAGACAATAAACGTAAATATTACTTTAAAATATTGCAATTAGACGTCAACTCTTGGTATTTTGATATTATGTGCATAACTCAATGCATTTTGTCTAATAAAATCAATTGTAAACATGGCTTTTTTATTATAATTTAAAATAAATTGACTGTGTTTATATTAGAGAGCCATCAATGCTTAGTACAAATATTGATACATAGTGCATTTTACAGCCTGTATATTTACCTATTGGTAATAATTAGAACCTTTTCAGTATGATTTTACAAGGTAATAAGAATGTAATGTGTTAATAAATACTGTTTGTTTTCATTAATTGGCTGATTTTCTTTGCTGTGGCAATTATGCATTTTCTGATATTTACACACTAGTATCCAATTGGTTGGTTTCACATCCAATTGCACAGGCAATAGGAAATCAAGCTGCCCCCAACCACATCCAATCTTGCAGTAGCAACCATGTTTCCTATTGCCTGTGTGATGGGATGTGAAACCAACCAATTGGATACTAGTGTGTAAATATCAAAAAATGCACAATTGCCACAGCAAAGAAAATCAGCCAATTAATGACAATAAACAGTAATTTATTAACACATTACATAATTATGACCTCACAAAATCCAACTAAAAAGTTTATAGAATTATTACCAATAGGTAAATATACAGGCTGTAAAATGCACTTTGTATCAATATTTGTACTAAGTGTTAATGGCTCTCTAATATAAACACAGTCCATTTAGATAAATTACAATGAAAAAAGGCCTAGTTTACAGTGACATTTGTTAAACAAAATGCTTTGAGTTATGCACATAATTTCTAAATATCAAGAGTTGACGTCTAATTGCAATATTTTAATGCAATAGTTACGTTCATTGTCTTAAATTTATTAATGATGATGAAAAATATGTATGATCATAATTTTAAGCTATTTGTAAAATGTACAACATTGTATTAATTATGGGAATTGTTGATAATGTAAAAAGAAAATATTATTAATTATGAACTGAAAGAGAGATATCAATTTTAATAAGTTGTCACAAATAAAAGATTTATTTAATAATCAAAGGATGGGAAGGGGAGGGAATGGGCAGAATGAACATCACCTTCATCTGCGCCTGTGAAAGAGGCAGCATCAGAGAAAGTGGTGAGGGAATGGGTGGTGGTTTGGGAGTCAGGGTTGGAAGGCAGGTGGCTTGATAGGGGGTTGGGGAGGCAGGGTTTGTTGACTGGGAAGGGGCAGCAAGAGCTGATTGCTTTAATTGCTCAAATTCTTCTTCTGTCACATATACTGGCTTGACAAAACGGATGGACTGGCGTGGGGGGAGGCGGGGGTCCTTTCTGGACTTATCACTATCACTTGCATAGAATATGATGAGATCAAATAAGTCCTGGATGGACGCGGAAGGGAAAAGCTCATACTCCTTATCAATTTGGGTGCATAGTTTGTTGTAGGTGGCAGGCTTTAAGCACTTGAGGGCAGAACCAAAATTGTAGAGACATTCATCTGCATGATGCATGTTGGCATAGTTGATGGGGTAGGACCAACAAGTATGCCTGCAGCCCTGATTTCTTGGGTAGTTCATTCCTGCTTCTCCATCTCTGCACTCAGTACAACTGTGTGCACGGCGTTTTGTGTGGCCCACTCCTCCAGCATGGCCTTTAGCATCTGGTAGGCATACCCATCTGTGGTGTTCAATATTGCTGAGTAATAATTGATCCCCAATGAGGAAACTGCAAATAAAACCCCAATAAAAAATACAATATTGGGACGTGTTTTACATGTCAGACTGGATATGCTTTTCTCCATAGTCTTGAATACTTGCAGATATCTTATCATGTGACAGAAAGATGACGTCATTACAGGCCCTCATTGCCCTTCCTTTGATAAAATTAATTCTAGTTGAATTTTAGGGATTGGTATCCACCAAAATGGGGCCACTGAGAACTTGATTGGACAAGATTCTAGCAGCAACCACAACTCTGTGCATCCACAAATTCACTGTTCTTTTGTTGGTGAAGATGTCGTGGAGTCCCAACTGAAGACGTACCTGGACCAGGGGCATCCATGGGTCACATTCCATAATGGCCATCATAAGGGGATGGGCTGTGTCACCTTTGGTTGAAGTACAGGCACCAGTTGTGGTCTTCTTGGTAGTGGGGCCACAGTTGGCGTGGGTTTGCAGGGTTGTAGCCACAGTGGACTTTGTAAACCCCATTGCGGCCGCAATTTCCCCAAGGGACATAAGTTTCCCTTGCTTTTCAACCATTTTGAGAACAATCTCTGGAGTGATAAATTTTCTTTTTCTCTCATAGGCTGATTGACTGGGGGAGGGATGTGTTTATCTTGGGAACTGGTCAATGCCATCTAATTGGCTGTTTCAGGGTTCTGGGCTCTCTGAGTGACCCCATGGCTCACTTGGTTAATTATAGATGCAAGTGTTGCTGTATGATTTGGGTTAGCAGCTGCCTGTGCATGATGGGCAAACAGGGCCATGTTTGAGGACGTGGGAGAAAGAACACACTCCTGGGTAGTGCCTGCGGAGGGGCCTGCAGGTTGGGAGTGGCCATAGAGGGAGGCTTCACTGTTAAGAGACCCACATTAGCCCTGCATGATTTTGCCAAGGCCAGGGAAGAGCTTGTTGACTTGGTTGTTGTTGAAAGAAGACATAATAAATATTTATTAAAAAAATTTAAACTCAAAAAGAGATGTGTATATTTTAGTCTATTTTATTGTTAAGTACTGTAAATTCAAAACCTGAACGTAAAAATGCGGGATTGTCAAATCCTTGGTCCAAATTTTGAATCACTTTTGCGGGCAACTCAGCTGAGTAAAAATTAAAATATTTAATAAAAGCAACCATTTAATTTGACTTTTTTTTGGTTTATGTAGTTTGGTAAATTTTGAATCTCTTGAGCAGATAACTCAACTAACAAAAGACAAAACACAACAAACAAATGTGGGATACATGAATCAGAATTGCGGGATTCTAATGTACAATTTGAGGTTTCTTGTATTTCAAACAAATCATAGACATCATGTAAAAATTAACAAATCTGAAATTGCGGGATTGTCAAATCCAAGAACCAAGTTTCAAATCATAATTGCAAGGAATTTGAAATAAATATAATTTATGGGTATCTCAAAAAGGATGCTAAAGGATATAGAGTGTATTTGTGCTAATTCTTTTAAGAATCATAGGCATTCTCAAAAATCACCCTATTTCAATTTAGGACAGCTAAAAATTTAGATCCTACTATTCACCAACTTAACATACTTAACAATAAAATAGACTAAAATATACACGTCTCTTTTTGAGTTTAGAATTTTTTAATAAAAAATTATTATGTCTTCTTTCAACAACAATCAAGTCAAAAAGCAGCTCCCAGGCCTTGAAAAAATTATGCAAGGCTACACTGGGTCTCTTAACGGTGAAGCCTCCCTCTATGGCCACTCCCAACTCCCAGGCCTCTCCACAAGCACTACCCAGGAGTGTGTTTTTTCTCCTGCAACTTCCATCATGGCCCTGTTTGCCCATCATGCACAGGCAGCTGCCAACCCAAATCCTGAATCAACAATGGCATCTGGAACCAGCCATTTGAGCCATGGGGTCACTAAGAGAGCCCAGAACCCCAAAACAGCTAATCAGATAGCATTGAAAAGTTCCCAAGATAGACACATCCCTCCCCCAGCCAATCAGCCTGCGAGACGCAGAAGAAAATTAATCACTCTGGAGATTGTTCTTGAAATGGTTGAAAAGCAAGGGAAGCTTATGTCCCTAGGGGAAATTGCCGCCATGATGGGGTTTGCAAAGTCTACTGAGGCTGCAACCCTGCAAGCCCACACCAACTGTGACCCCTACCAAGAAGACCCCAACTGGTGCCTGTACTTCAACCAAAGGTGACACAGCCCATCCCCTTATGATGGCCATTATGGAATGTGACCCATGGATGCCCCTGGTCCAGGTACGTCTTCAGTTGGGACTCCACGACATCTTCACCAACAAAAGAACAGTGAATTTGTGGATGCACAGAGTTGTGGTTGCTGCTAGAATCTTGTCCAATCAAGTTCTCAGTGGCCCCATTTTGGTGGATACCAATCCCTAAAATTCAACTAGAATTAATTTTATCAAAGGAAGGGCAATGAGGGCCTGTAATGACGTCATCTTTCTGTCACATGATAAGATATCTGCAAGTATTCAAGACTATGGAGAAAAGCATATCCAGTCTGACATGTAAAACACGTCCCAATATTGTATTTTTTATTGGGGTTTTATTTGCAGTTTCCTCATTGGGGATCAATTATTACTCAGCAATATTGAACACCACAGATGGGTATGCCTACCAGATGCTAAAGGCCATGCTGGAGGAGTGGGCCACACAAAACGCCGTGCACACAGTTGTACTGAGTGCAGAGATGGAGAAGCAGGAATGAACTACCCAAGAAATCAGGGCTGCAGGCATACTTGTTGGTCCTACCCCATCAACTATGCCAACATGCATCATGCAGATGAATGTCTCTACAATTTTGGTTCTGCCCTCAAGTGCTTAAAGCCTGCCACCTACAACAAACTATGCACCCAAATTGATAAGGAGTATGAGCTTTTCCCTTCCGCGTCCATCCAGGACTTATTTGATCTCATCATATTCTATGCAAGTGATAGTGATAAGTCCAGAAAGGACCCCCGCCTCCCCCCACGCCAGTCCATCCGTTTTGTCAAGCCAGTATATGTGACAGAAGAAGAATTTGAGCAATTAAAGCAATCAGCTCTTGCTGCCCCTTCCCAGTCAACAAACCCTGCCTCCCCAACCCCCTATCAAGCCACCTGCCTTCCAACCCTGACTCCCAAACCACCACCCATTCCCTCACCACTTTCTCTGATGCTGCCTCTTTCACAGGCGCAGATGAAGGTGATGTTCATTCTGCCCATTCCCTCCCCTTCCCATCCTTTGATTATTAAATAAATCTTTTATTTGTGACAACTTATTAAAATTGATATCTCTCTTTCAGTTCATAATTAATAATATTTTCTTTTTACATTATCAACAATTCCCATAATTAATACAATGTTGTACATTTTACAAATAGCTTAAAATTATGATCATACATATTTTTCATCATCATTAATAAATTTAAGACAATGAACGTAACTATTGCATTAAAATATTGCAATTAGACGTCAACTCTTGATATTTAGAAATTATGTGCATAACTCAAAGCATTTTGTTTAACAAATGTCACTGTAAACTAGGCCTTTTTTCATTGTAATTTATCTAAATGGACTGTGTTTATATTAGAGAGCCATTAACACTTAGTACAAATATTGATACAAAGTGCATTTTACAGCCTGTATATTTACCTATTGGTAATAATTCTATAAACTTTTTAGTTGGATTTTGTGAGGTCATAATTATGTAATGTGTTAATAAATTACTGTTTATTGTCATTAATTGGCTGATTTTCTTTGCTGTGGCAATTGTGCATTTTTTGATATTTACACACTAGTATCCAATTGGTTGGTTTCACATCCCATCACACAGGCAATAGGAAACATGGTTGCTACTGCAAGATTGGATGTGGTTGGGGGCAGCTTGATTTCCTATTGCCTGTGCAATTGGATGTGAAACCAACCAATTGGATACTAGTGTGTAAATATCAGAAAATGCATAATTGCCACAGCAAAGAAAATCAGCCAATTAATGAAAACAAACAGTATTTATTAACACATTACATTCTTATTACCTTGTAAAATCATACTGAAAAGGTTCTAATTATTACCAATAGGTAAATATACAGGCTGTAAAATGCACTATGTATCAATATTTGTACTAAGCATTGATGGCTCTCTAATATAAACACAGTCAATTTATTTTAAATTATAATAAAAAAGCCATGTTTACAATTGATTTTATTAGACAAAATGCATTGAGTTATGCACATAATATCAAAATACCAAGAGTTGACGTCTAATTGCAATATTTTAAAGTAATATTTACGTTTATTGTCTTTAATTTATTAATGATGATTAAAAATATGTATGCGTTGAAGATAGTACTATAAAAACCAGTTTTTTGATGGAATTCAAACAGAATGTCAACTATCTATAACTTGATTAACAAATTAGAAGTACACCTGCAAAAGGTTGTTGAAATAGAAAAAAATATCAGGGAAATAGTGACAGGAAAGCTGGGTGACAAGGGCCAGCCACTAATTCAGTCAAAAGAAAATGCTATGAACAAACTAGGAAATATTATAGACAAAAGAATAAAGAAGCATTACTAAATCTACAGGGAACAATTCTATCAAGTCTGAAGTTCAACAAGGCGGCCTGCAATTTATGGGAGTCCTGGCAGGGGGCCAAAGAAAATAATAAGATCAAACTAACTGAAGGAAATGGAGTTCCAAAGGAAATTAACACCAATGAAGAGGAAAATAATCAAATCAAAACAGACAAAAACAAAACACAAGCAAGAAGCAGGAGTGCTTCACAAAATACAGAAACTTTATCAAATGAAAATCAAGAGGAAGCACAAGTTGCAAGAAAAATAAGAAAATTTAAGCCCAGGAAAATTAATGAAGATCAGCCAACGCTCATGAAGTTTGCCAAAGTGGCGCCTGTGGCTGAGGGGGACACAGGGGAAACAATTAGTAAGTCTTTTTATGTTTTGCTTATATTTATTTTAGTCATCACCAGGAATGGGGATGAGGTTGCAGAAGTGGCGGCTTATACGCCGAGTTGGTTTTACTGGGGGTTACCAGTTGCTGGTAGCCCCTGCAAAACAAATAAATAAAAACCAAATAAATAAAATAATTCAACAGAATATGTGTAATTTTTCAAGTAGTGAAGCTAAAAGAGGGAATATTTACCACCCGCAAGGTGCTTGTTGTGGTTGAGGGAAGCATATGAAATAGGATCAAATATCAACTTCAAAGAAATAATTGAAATTTGTGGGGATATCAAATTAAACTTTGATGAATATATATAAAATGCATTCAAAGATTCCCCATCACAAACATCAACAAATATGAAAAGAATTTAATAAAAACTGACTTTCAAATTAGAACTGAATATTTGAAAACTGCAATTTTTAATGAAGTATTTAAGGCACTGTCAAATTAAGTCAGGGATGCAGTTCTTTTGAATAATTTTAAACCTTTATTAATATTGTTTGCCAAGGCCTTGGGGTCTGAGTCAAGTCAGGCGCCCCCCAGAACCCTCTTCAAGTTCAACCAAACATCCTATCTCAATAGGTTAGTTCAAACATTTAAAAAATTATGCATGTTCTTGGAAAAGTATACCTTGCAAAGAATTCATGTTGCGGTATACCTGGGAATTCTCCTCCACTGCATATTAAAAACCAATGTCAAAAAGTTGGAGGATGTACCTATTCAAATTGATATTTGCCGTGTAGCCCTTGACCAACAGAAGACACCACGTGGATATAGGACAGTTGAGCACGCCCTGTATGACTCATTTGCATTGGTGACGTTATACGGGTACTACGTGCCCCCCCCCAAAAAAAAACTTACTAGTCAATTCACTCACCTGCCTTCCTTTTATCAAACAATCAACAACCACTGGGGTACAGGGCGCCATCCCTCTAGCAAATGCATCCAGGGTTGTCCACCACGTACACAAGAGTACATGGATCCAATTAGACACATTAGCTGAAAATTTAATTTTGGGGTATAACTCCCTGGAATAATTGTATTCTCTTTGCAATCAACATCCCCCCAATAAATATTTTCTTCTTGCAAATTAAATTTTATTTTTTAACTTTTCATATTTTAATACTAAAATTTTAAGTTTGAACTATTCAATATTAAAATTTCACTATAAGAATTTTAATAATACATATTTTAATATTAAAATTTCAGTATCAAAAAGTTAATATTAAATTTTAATAATACATATCATGATACTTAACTTTTTAATATCAAATATTTCAATATTGAATAAATAACAATTTAATAAAAATAGTTAAATTTTAAATATTGTCAAGAGTTCTGGATCTTGAAGATGAAGAGAGATTGTTTTTATTAGGTGAGTTAATCATGTTGGAATGGGGCATCTGTATGAAGACAGATGTTTTTCCAATTGGTGTGTGTTTTGCGGCAACAGGCTGTGTTCTGTTGCTACTTGTGTCAAGTGATGGGATATTTATGTGGTCCTTTGGAGACGCAACACTGTCTATGGTGGTTTGGCAGGATTCTGAAAGTATCAATAGGTCACTCTTCTTGTACTTGACACTACTACTATTTGGACTAGTAGTAATGTTGATGGGTATCAATTATCTGCCTTCCAAGTGATCTTGGAAAGACCCTTTATAGTTGACAGCTAGCGGCCAAACTGGCGTCTAGCTGCAGACAACTCTTACTAGCTAGCCTATCATCCCCAAGCTACTAGTTTCATCCCCTAGAGTTGGATCCCAAAACCTGAATAAGGTTTGAGATGAGGTAATATTCTAGGCTGCTGATTTCTCCTCTTTAGCCTAGATATCCCTTGACTTAGTTACGGCAAACTAAGTTGACATCCGATTTGGCCAACCTGCCCTTGTGCTTGGTATAATGTGCAAGATTTGCACAGGCGGTCTTCCGTATCACTTATTGGTGAAACAGGATTTTGTAATTCCCATTCCAGTCTCTGGGTTGGGTCTGCATCCCTATTTGGAATCCAGAATCCTTAGCATCTAATTATAGAAGCTTCTGGATTGGCCTGTGACCTGAGACCGGGAATGCCTCAGGTGTCTTCTGACTTGGAAACTATATCAATCTTATTATAGTTGCTCTGTATTCCAGAATACCTGTGTCACTCTGGCTGTGATCCATCCCAATGTCAACCCACAGCTTCAGTGATAGGGATATGGATCAGTCAACCCTAATAGATCAGGATTTCCTGACATTTCCCCCCATTTGATTGAGCTATATAATTTCTGGAGAACTTCTTTAGCCTGGAATATGAGTAGCAATTATTCTGGAGTTAGCAACAAGTCCAATGCCCGCCAAATGGTGGCACAGATGTCAGAGGAGGACTGTTAGCATTTCTGTGGGCTTTCCAAGGAAGCCAAGGTAGTGTTGCTCCATGGGCTTTGGCAGGCAGATACTGGTTCACTCTGGTCTGGGCTGGAAAGTTATTTGCCAGGTGAGAATAGTGAGGAAATCCCAGTGGAGGGTGATTCTGCGGGGCAGTCTTCTGTTGGGGGCAAAAAGTGCCTTGCTGAGCCTCAGGCCAGTTCAGCGCGCACCCGCCTTTGGAATTTGGAGAGAGAGCTTTTGTCATGGACCCTCACTCTGGCGCCTTTACCTATCGCTCAATAGACGCTAATCTGCCTGACTTTGATTCCGTGCCCTTGCTTTGATTAGGTGAAGAGGGTTTTTCCATTTCACAACTTTACTTGGGGATGGATGTAATACCCCAATTTCTTTTTGTGATAATGGCTCAACGCCCGTGCCATGATATTAAGCGGCGCATAAACCATTCCAGCAAGGGTTTCCATAGTGTGGAGGACAAAGACCTGCAGGGCAGTTGGGCGAGCAGTTGGCAGAGCAGTTGGCAGAGCTTCTGGTGAGTACTGGGGATGCTGACAGGGTAGTTGAGGCTTGTCAAAGCTATATTCTAGACTTTGTCTTGCAGGTGTTCTCTTCTTAGTTTGGCGCTCTAGAGGGATTTCTACAGCTGTATTTGTCTCTGGGTGTGGACAACTCAGATGCGCAAGACAGTCAAATCTGTTGTGTGGTCTGTAGCGTTTATACTTCCATTGATAGTGGGGCCAAGCAACAGGCGGTTTGCGGGATGGTGTTATGTGGGGACATAATGCTTACCCCCAATCTTAGCCTGTCAATGGCTAATGCTGATAATATGGTGACACAGTGAGAGAAAGTTCTCAACAAGCTGGGCAATCTCAAGGTGCCGCTGCCTTGCTGCTATAGGTATATATCCAACTTCATGTTGGATTTTGTGGTCTTTTCATGTGCTTTTCCTTTGGACGCTGGGCTCTGGTGGGTTGATGCCGTCTCCAGGGAGATTCTGATTCGTTTTGTTTGTTTTTTGCAGATAATCCCAAGTGAGCGTAGACTATGGCTTCAGGCTGCCACTTACTGGTTTGCTGAGGGGCAGAAGTTCCCTTTTGTGTCAATCTGGAGCCTGAGGCAGGTGGTGCAAAGGTCTCAAAGAGGAAGCACCCAAGTAGCTGATTCCAAAGGGGATGAAGAAGATCCTGAATATCAGGAAGGCAACCCCTAGTTGTTTTTAATAAAGCTTTTTTTCCTATTATGATTTTTCTTTTTACTTTATTTAGTAAACTTTATTGTGAGCCAATATTTGTAATGGAAAAGTACAGCTTGAGGAACCTGGCATGGACTCTGTTGATGAGTCTCCCATTGGCTAGATCCTTGATTGTATAAACATCTGGAGAGGTTTTTGATGATTTTGAAAGGCCCTTTCCAGATGCTGTTGAACTTATGAGCCCGTCCCACAACTCTGTTGTGGTATGAAACCTGAGTGCCAATTTTAAATTTGGCTAAGGCGCGTCAATTCTTGTTGTCAGTATTGTGTCCTTTGTTCCTGATGAGGGAGGTTTCAGTGAAAGCTTCATCTTGAAGCTTGATGAGCGTGTTGGCTAACCTAGACATATATTGTTGATATGATATTTACCCGGGTCCCCCATTGCTGAAAACAGAATTGGCAGGATTGCTGGATGACGTCCATATGTTGATTGAAACAGGGAGAAGCCAGTTGTACTGTGGATTGAGATGTTGTATGCAAACACAACGGCAGGCAGGAAGAGATACCACTCCAAAGTTTGGGAGTCTTCAAGCTCTTACAGAATGTTGACTAAAGTGCCATTAGCTCTCTCAACCATCCCATTTGATTCTGGATGGTAGGGTGTAGAGAGCACTCCCCTCACGCCCATGAGCTCATTTAATTTTGGAATTACATAAGCAGTGAAGTTTGTTCTGTTGTCAGTAAGAACAAACTGGGGGCAGCCATGTCAATGGATAATTTGTTTCAATACAAACTTGGCTGTTGATTTGGCGCTGACGTGCTGCAGCGCTCTGGCTTTCACCCTTTTTGTGAGGTGGTCAAAGCCACAATAACGTAGCGCAATTAACCAACACACATTGGCAGAGGCCCAACCACATCTATGCTAAAAGTATGCCAAGCAAACTTGGACTCTACTGCTTTGTATTGATGCTTACCAGTGAAAGGTTTCTTGTGCTGACATTCTGTACATTAGGTCAGAGTTTCCTTCACGTCAAAGAGGAGTGACTCCCAGTAGTAATGTTGTTGAAGCTGGCGGACCGTTTTTCTTAGGCCACTGTGACCCACTGCCTTGTGGGCGGCCATTATCAGATCTGGGCGCTCTGAAGGTCTGGGAAAGATGTATTTGGCACCATCATGGTACTTATACAGCTTTTGGTTTTCCACCTTACATTGTTTGTGGATCTTGCAGAAGATGACCTGTATTTCTTCTGGTTCATCCTCAAACTTGTTGGTGAGCATCTTTTTGTATAACAGGTTTTCCTAAGTTGCTACTATAGCAACTGTGGGAAGTCTTTACAAACAGTCTGCGTTCTTATGGTTGGCGCCAGGACAGTGGACTATAGTGTAATCAAAAGCCTGGAGTTTTAATGCCCATTGAACAAGGCATCTTTCTGGCTCCCAGAGATTTTGAAGCCAACTGAGGCTGGCGTGATCAGTGACCACAGTGAAGTGTACCCTGTGCAAGTATACTCTAAATTGCTATAGGTGTATATCATAGCAAGGCATTCCCTTTCTGTGACTGTGTAGTTTTGCTCATTTACATTCAGGGAGCAGCTAGCATAGGCCACTGGGTATTCTGCCCCTGTGTTGTCCAACTGGGAAAGGACAGCTCCTTAGGCAGATAAAGAGGCATCTGTATGTACAAAAAAAGGTTTGCTGAAGTCCGGATACATCAACACTGGACTGGAGGACAGGCTGGTGCAGAGGGCATCAAAAGCGTCCTGAAAGGCTGTTCTCCATAGGAAGGGGACCCCATTCTTCAGTAGATGAAACATAGGCTTGCCAGTACGGGAAAAGTTGGGGATAAAGCAACAATAGTATCATACCATCCCTAGGAAGACCTGTATATTGTGTTTGCTTTCTGGCCGCTTCATCTTGGTGATTGCCTCCACTTTAGCTGGCTGAGGGCGGAGTCCTGCAGTATCCACCACAAATCCAAGGTATTCCAACTGGTCCTTGAAGAATTGACATTCTAGGGGGTTCAATCTTCGAATTGGCATCTGCTAATCTTTTGAATACAGCCTCCAAATGCTCAAGGTGTTCAGTGAAGGTCTTTGAAAACACATTGATATTTTCCAGGTAGACTAGGACGCAGGAGAGCTTGAGATCACCCAGTATGGTGTCTATGGCCTGCTGGAAGGTTGCGGGTGCATTGTACAACCCTTGTGGCATTTGGGTTGGCTGGAAAAGGCCCGGGGAGGTAATTATGGTGCACTTCTCCTGTTCCTTGGGTGGAAGTTTGATTTGCCAGTACCTCAATATGAGGTCCATGGCTGAGAAGTATTTGGCCCCTCCAAGTTGATCCAGTGTGTCATCAATCCTGGGCAGCAGGTACAAGTCCTTCTTGGTTATCAAGTTCAGGTGTCTGTAGTCTATCAATACTTGATTACTCACATCCTTCTTTTTTACTATCAGGATGGGTGACGCCCAGGGACTCTTGGATGGGATCAACATACCTCTGTCTAGAAGTTGCTGGTTTTACATTGCTCACAGTTTCTTCACTGGCCTTTGAGCAACAAATTGGTTGAAGGTGGACAGGTTTGTTATCCCCCATGTTGATGTGATGGGTGACCTCATTGGCACACCCAAGTTTGAAGTCATCCTCCGCAAATATGCAACAATATTTTTTTAAAAGTGCGCTGGCTTGTTCCCGCTCAGTGTCATTGAGGGAAGATAGATCAGCCAATGTAGTGGTTACATATTCAGTGGCTTCAACTTGATTAGGAAGATCCATTTCTGACAGGTCTCCAATACACTCAAAGCTGTCCAGTTCTTCAACTGGTAGAATATAAACAAATCCTATAATCTGGTTCTTCTTGATGTGGATGTCATGCCCTTGCAGGTTGGCCAGTAGTTCATGTTTTTTGCCATGGCCAGGAATGATTATCCCAGGAGCAATACATGGTTTGAATCTTGAACGTCCCCAGGGCTGATGAACTTTGCCATATAATCCTGCGGGGATGTCTAAGGTTAAACCCGTGTTGACAACCTGCTGTTTGCCAGATCCAAGTGTAAGAGTTGACCTCAAGCAGAGCCGAATTCCTTTGTGCTCCTTGATCTGGGTTGGTAGCCACTTTCCCTTTTTCCCCATACAGGTGTAGGGGACTTCCACCACACTGTCCTTATACGCCAGATTGATGCTAGGTTTTACCTTAGCTGATGGTTTTGCGTCCCGCGTGTAATACAGTGGGATGGTCTGGCAAAGAATTGTCTGAGTGTTGTCTTTCATGTCCAATCTGACCCTGTATTTATGTAGAAATGCAGTACCAATGGGCATGTTGTAATTTTCACTGGGCAGGACCACAGCAGGAGAGAGCACAGCAATGGAACCAAAGCGCATTGGCAGAGCGCTGTAAGCTCCTTCTGACGTGGTGGTGTGTTTACTGGCAGTACTATATACTCTGGTGTGTGCAATGTCAGGAGCAATACCTAGCTTCCTGACAAGGTGAGTTGACACAATATTAATAGGGGCGCCACTATCTATTATGGGGTGCACCTTGACTTTATTAAAAGAGATATTTGTGTATGTACATTCAGAGTAGTGTTCAGAGTGTAAGTTTAATACGTGTACACCCAAGGGTGCCGGAGTATCAAAGTACTGTTTGAGACTTTGACCAATATCAGAGAAGTTGGCCTCAAGGTCTCAATGGGAAGGGAGAATTGAACTCCCTTCAAGGAAGGTAGGTCACTGGCTACGCTGGGTTTGAAAGCAAGGCAAGTTTCTTGTACTTGAGCCGTGTACGGTTTGGAAACTGTCTCTACAGTGTTTGGTGTGACCTTCCTTGGGCATCCCCTACCTCTAGCAGGAATAGCGTAAAGGTTGTCTGACACAAGCATATGTAGAAGATCCTCTTTGAACTCCTGTTTGGGGGCAAAGTGGGATGGCGGACTGACCAAGGGCGGATCTAATATTGATGCTTCTTGGGCTGTTGTCTCAGGAGGGGCTGTATTAGATTCAGCTATCTCTGGAGACTGGTGGTCTGGTTCTTTTGGAATTGGGGAAATGGCGGACTCAGTATATTCCTCTACTGGCCCACCTTGGCTTTTCCCCGGTCATCCTGTTTCTGATTGACCACCACATTTACTGAGGAATTTTGCCCTTTTCCCTTGCAAACGCTGGCCCAGTGCCCTTTCTTCCCACATTTGTGTTAAGGGCCTGGTGGTTCCTTGCCCTTGAAATCACTTCCTGATTTATTGTTGGATTCAGAAGCAACCTTGTCCAACTTGGGTTTTTGAGTCTTATCCTTGGTGGGAGTAAATGCGCAATTTTTCTGTCCTTTATTTGGAGCTCCAAACTGGGGCCCAAGGCAGCTCAATTAACTGGTGATCTGTTGGGTTGAGCTGGATTGATCCAAAATGGGGAACATGACATTGGCTAATTCCTGGTATGATTGCAGTGCACGTCCTATGGTGATTCTGAAGTCCAACTCAGAAAGGACCCCAGCGCCTAGAAGAACCTGCGCTTCATGATAGAAGCAATCAGCAAAGTCTTGAACAGACTCTTAGTTTTTGAACAAGATGTTACTGAACTCTGCCTTTTGAGCTTTCAATCTGGTCTCACTACAAAATTCCTCAATAACAGCCTGGTGTGCATCTTTATAAGTCCAATTGTATAGTGGAAGATGGGGCATGATGACGTCTACGCAGGTGGGATCCATAGTGTTTATGAGGGTGGTTGCCTTCATGTGATACTTGCACCTCTCATGGACATTTCAAAGAGGCAGATGAAAGTTTGAATGTTTCCATTTTTATTGAACTTTGGCAGGTTGATCAGTTTAAACTTATTATCAGGTACATTTAGTTCTGTATCTTCCTTTCTAGTGGTGTGAGTGTTATTGGCACGCAGCACTGACAAGGGAGTGAGGGGTGGAAAGACTACTACTCCTCTAGGAACTCTGCAGGTGTCACCTGATTCATTGCTCACGTTGTCAGGAGAGAAGTTGAAGAAGTCAAGTGAAGAAGAGTTTTTCCGCTGCTCTGGGCTTGATGCTGGTACAGGCAACACTCTTCTGCCTGAAGATGTACTATTACTGAGGAGGCTAAACTTTTCAATCTAGCCAGTCTGGCTAGCACGTTAGCTTTGAATTCCTTACGTGAGGTCTTGTTTCTATGTACCCGCTCTAGTAGAGAGCTGTAGTTGTTCTCTGCTGTTAAGACCGTACTGGCTAAAAGATCCTGGCAGTTTAACAGCTCCTTGGTCTGGAACTCAGCGGCGGCAAGATCACGGCAAAGCCCTGCTATGTCTTCATACAGCTCAGACGCTAAACTCTGCGCATCTTTCACTGTGTCCCATAGCTTCTTCTGGTCCTTGGCGTGTTCCAAGTGATCCAGGAAGCACTGATGGTCCTCCTGTTCATTGCAAACAGTGTGTTGGCTACAGCTGGTGGCCTTCATTTTGTTGACCATTTCCGCAATCCTGTTGACATAGTTGACTACCTTGGAGTGACGTGTGTCCTGCTTGTTACAGTTGTCTCTAATTGACTGGCTCAAGTCTTCCTGCTGGGTAACAAGATCTACATAATCTTGGTTGCTGAGCACTGTCTGTACATGGCAGCTTAGTGTTGCACAATGGTTTGTTACATCTGCAACCCATTGTGTGCTTAGGCCTTGATTATCCAGGCCACCCCCCCAAGCTGATCAACCTGGTTATTGAATTGGTTGACTATCTTGTCTACCCTACCATGGGTAAAGGCGGTGGAGTCACATAGGTCTGCCACAACGGTCTGTACAGTTGTAAAGCTGACGTTCAGTCAACTGTCCAAATTCAGGTTGGCCAACTGTAGCTCAGAGCAAAAGCAGTTGAGCTTGTTCAACTCCAGCTCCTGCCTGGCAACCAGTTGTTGGAGATGTTTGATTGCTGGGTGTACAAAATATGCAAGCACTTCCTGGACCCTGCTCTGATCTAGTTGGAGAAGCTGACCCAGCTAGGTGCAAGTGACATCCTGATATCTGTGGAAATTGTTACTCAGGTTGTTGGTAGTACCATCAATCTGGAACAAATTAAATTTGGCGTTGCCCTGGGGATCATTGAGGTTATGTCTACCATGTTTCAAAGCTTGTAAAATGGTGTGTACCTCCTCTATGTTGTATTGTTGTTGTCCCATGGCAATGGCAGTCCCTGTAATGTTGAGCTGGATCATTTCCAGCAGAAGCGTGGGTGCTTTGTATGGAGTCATCTCTAAGCAGAAGGATTGGTCTCGCTCAGTATTGCTGGTCTCCATGTATCCCCCCGTACTTATCAACAAAGCCGGGGGTCAGCGGTGGCAAGGCAGTGCCTTGACTTGACACCAATGGAAACTTGTTTTTGTTGTGAGCACCACTGTCAAGAGTTCTGGATCTTGAAGATGAAGAGAGATTTTTTTATTAGGTGAGTTAATCATGTTGGAATGGGATATCTGTATTAAGACAGATGTATTTCCAATTGGTGTGTGTTTTGCGGCAACAGGCTGTGTTCTGTTGCTACTTGTGTCAAGTGATGGGATATTTATGTGGTCCTTTGGAGACGCAACACTGTCTATGGTGGTTTGGCAGGATTCTGAAAGTATCAATAGGTCACTCTTCTTGTACTTGACACTACTACTATTTGGACTAGTAGTAATGTTGATGGGTATCAATTGTCTGCCTTCCAAGTGATCTTGGAAAGACCCTTTATAGTTGACAGCTAGCGGCCAAACTGGCGTCTAGCTGCAGACAACTCTTACTAGCTAGCCTATCATCCCCAAGCTACTAGTTTCATCCCCTAGAGTTGGATCCCAAAACCTGAATAAGGTTTGAGATGAGGTAATATTCTAGGCTGCTGATTTCTCCTCTTCAGCCTAGATATCCCTTGACTTAGTTACGGCAAACTAAGTTGACACCCAATTTGGCCGACCTGCCCTTGTGCTAGGTATAATGTGCAAAATTTGCACAGGTGGTCTTCTGTCTGATTTCTCAGTGAAACAGGATGTTGTAATTCCCTGTTCCAGTCTCTGGGTTGGGTCTGCATCCCTATTTGGAATCCAGAATCCTTAGCATCTAATTATAGAAGCTTCTGGATTGGCCTGTGACCTGAGACCGGGAATGTCTCAGGTGTCTTCTGACTTGGAAACTATATCAATCTTATTATAGTTTCTCTGTATTCTGAAATAGCTGTGTCACTCTGGCTGTGATCTGTCCAATGTCAACCCACAGCTTCAGTGATAGGGATATGAATCATTCAAACCTAATAGATCAGGATTTCCTGACAAATATTTAAACTTTAATATTTAAATTTTAAGATTTTCTAATTTTATTTTTAATAATTTAATTTTCTATTTTAATATTTTATTTTAATTTTTAAATTATAATAGTAATATATAATTAGGTTGATATTAATAAAGGGACAGTTTAATAAAGTGAACATGTGTAATAATAAAATATGATTTATAAATTTGTTTATTTACTAGCGCGTCAAGTATGGGTTCATTTATTACATAAACAAACAACAAGAATTGAATTTATCTGCATCATGCGGCCTGCTCTACTTATATTCTAAACAAGCAATTGTTTAGAACTTGGATTACCTTTCCCTTGTAATATGATTTGATAAATATATTCAATATGCTTGACCTGCGTCCTAAGTACTAATTAGTAAGTAATATATGAAAATCATTGGTTTCTGTGCCGTGTGGCTATAGTGGCACTGAAATAACAAGGATCAGATGATGACCTGCAAGGTCCAATTTGTGGCTTAGTAAAGCCAAAGTACCATCAAGGATTCACAATTATTTAAATAAACTAATTTATTTCTATCTTTTTTAATTTATTTTTTTGTTAGTGCAAAAGCCAATAATAATATTCAGTGTATTATAATAAAAATATATCCATCTTGCCTAGTATAATTGATTTTACTTACCTTTTCCATGTATTCTTATAAGTCTATAATACAATGGAATTTCACATTATTATATATAAATAATAACTTTTGAGTCCTAATAAAAACAAAGTAAATAAAAATAAAAACAAATAAAATCCAGAGAGCCCATTTATCTGATTGGCTCGGAGGCCAGGGCTTTTGGAAGGAAGGATTCTAAGTGCTCATAGAAAGCTGCCACCACATTGGGTGGCATTGCAAATTGGGTGATCTCAAGAATATTTAATAGATCCTCAGTGTCCTGAGGAAGGCCTTGTTTCACCTTATTCTTGATCCAACCAAACACCTCCTCAATTGGATTCAGGAATGGAGAATATGGCAGGAGGAAGAGAAGTCTCATTGAACAATTGGTAAGTCAGTGGCTGGAGGTATGGCTGTTTTTGTCTTTGGGGGGAATTTGGACACAACCAGATCCACTTTGTGAAGCCCAACATTATCAAGCACAACAATGTTGGTTGTGCCGCTGTAATTTATCTGAAGGTACTCCTTGACAGCTCAGAGAAAATCAAGAAATGTTCTGCTGTTATGGGAGCCCTTAATTATTTGGTATTGGTCCAACCTGTGAGGACCAAGAAGCGCAACCATTGAATAGGTCTGGGAACAGACAGCTTCACAATGGGCTATGCCGTCCTTGGACCCCTTCTCAACCCACCCATGCCTAGACCTGAGTGAGGAGGAAAATGACAATTTGTTGATATAGAAGAACTGGACATTCCCAGTCTCCTTTAGTGCCAGATATGTCTCAGCATAAAAGTGTCAATCCTTGATGGTCTTTTCACTGTTCCTATTATACGACAAAATTCCCAGTACTTTCCAGGAGAAGCCCAAATCAACCATTGTTTTGTAGACAAGGGTTTTGGAAACAGAAAGCCTGAACTCTGTGGTGAGCATTGATTGGACAGCAAGTGTGTCCAGGTGGCAATCCTTGGCTACCCACTGCTTGATTGCGTCAATGTGAATAGGCTGAAGGAGTTTGGGCTGTCTTTTTGCCTTGGTGGATTCAGCAATTTGCCCATTATTGCCATACTTGTTGTTGATGTTGGTAATGTATCTGGCCGTGACACCAAATCAGGACGCAATATCCCAAACCTCCGTTCCCCCGTTCAAATAGTTGAGGAGAGCTTCACGCTCACTATCTGTCAACTAACGCCGGCCTTGGAAGGTACCACAGCATCCTGGCTACCAGGCTCAACACAGGGGACGGGGATCTTTGTGTAGAAGGTAGTATCACGCTTGCTTGCAGTGGCGCCGTCAATGGTTGAATACACAATAGGCACAGATAGTTCCTCAGTTGTGGCCAATGGCTGATAGGAGGTTTCAAAAACACAGGGGCAGGAAGTAACAACTCTTGGGTTAAGAGCGCGGGGCTAGGTAACAACTGGGTATACGCTGGAGGTGTAAGTAACCTCATTATTCCTGGTGACCCTGGTGTAGGAGACTTTTGTGGCAGGCCTTGAGAGTGGCTTCTGTCTGGGATTCAGTCTGGTTGATTGGGCTTGGAATGTGGGAGGTGGTTGGCTGGCGCTGACACCTTGGGAGGCCTGTGTATTGGCATGACTCCCCTTGAGTTGGGTTCTGGGTCTGTTCTTGGACCCTCTGGGACGCCCTTGTGGACAGGCTGCCCTGCAGGCTGGTGCAGAAGCTGGTTGGGAATGCAATTGACAGTCCATAAAAATAAAATAAAAAAGTATATTTTAGATTAAATATGTATTTATTTGGATTTATTGGTTTAGTTGTGGGTAGTTATTTTCTCTTGAGTTAGCCTTGAATAGTAACAGAATTTCTATATCCGTAATTTGAAGTGTATAATATTGTATCCTTTCCTGTTTTGGATAATTTTAAAGTTTAATCACTTTTTTGTCTAAACATGGTTGTTGATATTAGATTTTCCATTTGATTTTAGTTGTGGTGGAGCTTCTTGATTTGGGTTGGTGCTTCCTAGTGTACTTACTGTACATTAAATTTGGATTCCAGTTCCTGTAATTAATATCTGAGTTTACTAGTGGCATTCAAAAGTGATTTGAAATTTGGTTCTTGGATTTGACAATCCTGCAATTTCAAAAAACATAGTAAACTTAATGAAAATGGTTGATAGATTTGAACACTTCAAAATTGATTCCAGTCAATTCATTTTGTCTATTGGAAATATGCAGTTCAACTTGGACTTTGCAAAGTGTCTATGAGTTCTTGCATTTTTAAAAATTCAAATAAAAATACAAAGATTTCAATTTAATAAAAAAAGGCCATTCTACAAAAGTGATTCAAAATTTAGACCAAGGATTTGACAATCCCGCATTTTTACGTTTAGGTTCTGAATTTACAGTATTATATGATTGGGTACAGTAGTTTTAAAAGCTATGACAACAACTGAAAATACCTCAGATTTAAACAAAATGTTTTCATATTTGAACAAAATCCAACTACAAGGTTAAAATATACACTTTGTTAACAGGGTTATTTGGTGTTAATGGGCAAAATGAGTCAACACAGCAAAGAAGTGCTCACGCACAAAGAAAAACTATTCAAAATACAATCCAAAATACATTGATTCACAAACAAAATGATGTGAGTTGACTTTTGGTGTAAATTTGCTTACTATGTGAATTGGTGACAAAATACACCCAAGCAAGATGAGTCAAAACTCAATCCAAAAACAAAACACAATAGCAACTCACTATGTAAAAAAAATCACTCAATCAGTGTGTGGAATGGATTGTAATCAAGAATGATACAAAGGTATCTAAAATAAGACACAGGATCTGAAACATAAATTTTAAAAATATTGTGTTGGGTGCTTAATTTGGCGTAAAATCTGGGAAAACAGGTGGAAATTATTTCAGGTATTCTAAAATGGGTGTGGTAAAACCAAAAACAACTAACTAAGAAATAAAAAATAAAAAATCTATAATTGGGATATTGGATGGGAAAAACTCTAATTAAATATACATATTCAGATAAAAGCAAAAATTAAAATTAGGGAGTAACTGAATTGAAATTTATTTAATGTTTTATTAAATTTTAAAATGGAAGGAACACAACAACAGAGTACCAAGGCACCTGTTGTGCACTGCAGTTGTGGTTGCCCCTGCGGGTCAAAGAATAGAGTTAGTGCAACCCAAGTGCCTACTCAAGAAGGAGATGGGAGAGGAGAGTTCAATAGTGATGCTACACTGACACAGCCTGTTCAAGGAGCACAAGCTTCTAGGGTGCAGAGCATCAATCCTTGGGTCCCCAAGCTGACCCAGAAGCTCACCAAGGTTACCACTACCAAAACAGTTAGAAACAAAGAGGTAGAACTTACTTTGCATGTGTTCAATGTTGTGTACCGGCAAGAGTCAGTCCCATCAGCCAAGCTGGAGAAGGTTAAGCCTGTACTTGATACTAGCTACAAGCCCTACGTCAGCGATGGCACCCAGGAAGAGGATGAGGAGCCTGAGTTCTACCAAACTGATGAGGGACAGCTAGTGCTCAAAAAGGTTGCAGCTTTCTATACCAAGGTACCTATGCCCTGTGTTGTGCCCAATGCCAATGAGTCAATTCCCACCACTAAAAAGCCTGCCCAGAAGCGCATCCCTGACATCAAATGCATCATCCTGCTTAAGCTAATGCATGAATCTGGTGATTACAAGGCAACCACAGCCCTTGTTGGAGTAGATCCTAAGTACACCAGCAAGACCTTCAACAAGTTCATCAATACTGGTTGAGTCCTTGCCGTGGAGAAATCCTTGCACGTGTCAACCATGCTCACCAAGGAACACAAATGGGCAATCTGCCAGTGGATAACCCAAGATTGCCATCTTGAACTGGCAAATATACAGGCCATGGTCAAATCTACTTTTGGGGTTGAGGCTTCCATTTCCTTTTACTACCATCTGCTGAAGAAGATGTGCTTTTCCTGGAAAAAGCTCAGGGTATCTCTGTACAATTTGAATAGCCCAACCAGCATTGAGACCCAGAAAAACTACGCAGAGGCGTACACTGCCCTCAAAGCCAAGGGTTGGTCAAATTTTATTATATTGACAAATTGGCATTTGCCTCGCCAATTTGCAATGTGTATAGGTATGTCCCCAAAGGCTCAAATGATGGGATGTCTTGGTGTGCTGCAGTCTGCGCCACAGCCTATTCAATGGTGGCTCTCCTCGGTCCAAAGGGGGTCAAGCTGTACCTTTTTGTCATTCCTCTTATTGGTTCAGGAGCACCTGAGGCGCATGAGCCCGGGCTTTACCAACATAATTGTGCTGGACAATGTTGGTCTCCATAAGGTGGCTGATAATCTTGAGGAATTCCCAATGATTGACACTAGCATTGCAGTGGGCCCCCAGCAATTGGTTACAGCAAATTTGCACCTTCTCTTCCTCCCAGCCTATTTGCCCTTCCTAAATCCCATTGAGTAAGTCTTTGAGTGGCTCAAGCAAGTCGTCAAGCAAGAACCCCCAACTGGGACCAAAGACCTGTTTAATTTGCTGCAGGCCAGGATTCACACCCTCCCAGCTGAGACTGTGGCCAAATTCTATGGCCACGCTGATTTGTTCATCTCCACATGCCTTGCCAAACAGCCAATCAATTAAAGGTTTAGCTTGTCCAACTTTTTTATATTCTCTAATTTACTATTTAAGATTTATTAATTATCATTTTATATTTAGAAGCTTCTAAGCCCACAATCACATTCAGCAGGACCATCAATAAAGGTTAGTAATTTATTTATTTATAATTAATTTTTATTATGGCATCTAAGGTTATCCAAACACTTGATACTTGATTACACAAATATATTTATAACACTCTTATCAAATAAATATAAAAATGAAATTAAAAAAATTAAATGTAAAGTGTATAAATTAGAAGTATATTTTATTAACATATATTATTATGCTTTTATGAAGACCTTCTCTGGGATTTATTTTCCAAATCTTGTTTGCTAAAATAAACATTAGAAAAATCAATTATAATAAAAATAATCTAAAGCATAAAGATATTTATTGGTATAGAGAATATATTAGGAGCGCCTATAGTGGGTTTGGCAGTATGTACCCACCCCACAATGGAGGTGGCGCACAACCTCCACCGCCACACTGTGAACAGTGGATACACCCTTATTGAAGTATTCTTGCCTGCTGGTAAAAGGGAGGATGGTGAGGTGGGAATGGAGCAGCAGCTTTTTTAGCAGGGCTGCAAACCCAAAGATGCCAGCCAGGACCAGGGCGTCTTGGATTATGTGGTCAACTGAGCCGTACCTGGGGGACCTTCTTCCCGTCCAGTGAGAGCCAGGCCTTGTTGACCCTGAGAAGGACCCTGTCTAGGTCCTCTACACTGGCGCTCATCCCAAAGAAGAAAATATACCCAAGGTAAAAACTGAGGTGAAGCCTTTGCCCAGCAAAGGCTTCAGTAAACTTGCAAAGTTTGTTGTATACAGCACTAATCTTCATCTCATGTTTTGTCTTGCCAAAGATAAGATTCATTTCCAGAGGGAGCCCTGTCTCATCTGCACTCCAGGCCAGCCCAAAGTCTGCCAGGAGGATCTTAGTTTTCTTGATGGTTGTTGTGTTGGCAATAGTCAATTTTTCAACCGCGCGCCCAAAGTTGTCCAGAAGGTAAGATAGGGTGTGCTCCACCAGGAAGCAGAAGCAAGAAGCCGCATGGGCCTGGCTCATCTACAGTATACTTTTGAATGGGAGTGTTGCCAGGATGTCCCAAAAAAGCTCAATGAAGTTTCCACAGTAAACTCCACTGAGAACCACTGGGTCTAGGCAGACCAGTTGGGCATCCTTGTAGGCAGTAACTTCCCACTCAGATGCCCCCTTGGCATGCATTAGCTCAGCCAATGCCTCCTGTGACATCAGAAAGGTACCATGGATCCTGTATTCAAGCTTCTACAAGACAGGTGGGCAGATACAGCTCCTTGGCCACGTGAGTGGCATAATTTGCATAAAAGGTGGGGGGACAAAAGGGACCAGGACCCAGCAGAGTTCACCGTCTACGTTTTCTAAGAAAAAAGATAAGTATTTTGAAAATTTATTAATTTTGTTTTTTAGGCTACCTTCTTGTGTTTCTTCCTTGCCTGCAGCCTCAGCTGGCTTGGCCATTCTTGGCGCAATCAATTGTGCTGGCAATTCAGTATCCTCTGCCCTGGCATGCTTGGCAGGTTTGAGATGTTCCTACATCTCTGGGCTGTCAACCCAAACAGACGGTGCAGAAAGGGTGTATGACTTGAATTTTAAGCCATCCACAACCTTATTCTGAATGTTAAGAAGACGCTCAATGGTCTTCTCAGGGGTGTCAGGTATTTTGGCCATAAGCGCCTTGGCCAAAACCTTGTCAATTTTCTTGCCTTTGAGGATGGTGGACTTTACTTTTGCTTTGACCTTGCGGTCAATTCATTTGATCTCTGCAATTGCAGAGTCAAGGTCTTTAAGCAGCTTCTCCAATTCTCTCATTGATTTTTTACTAACTTTTCCATATTTTTATAGCTTTCATCCCAATAAAATCTGTATTAGTCTGATAAAATTGCCTCTTTTTTTATCCCTGTTTGTTTTCACATTACTCCAATATCCCATTTTTTCCTGTTGTGTATATGTTTAACACTCATCTCAATAGATGTTGTTTGCTTTGTGTTGGCATTGTTTCCTTAATTGCCATATTATTTTTGGCGCTTTACACAGCCCCTTGTGATAATATTAATAACAATTTGGTGATCAGCTAAACTTTGAATTAGAAAATTATAGGTTAACTGTGTTTAGATAAAGTTGTTACTGATCCAAATTCAAAACCTTAATGATAAACTTTTAGCCAATCAGGAGCCAAGTGATAAAGTGATTGTTGTGACATAAAGGGTCATTCAATAATTCTTTGGTGCATGTGCGCCAATTAATATGATTGGCTAGATCTTTTGCCATTATGCGCCATTGCCGCTGTGGCAAGTTGTTGTGGACTAGTGCCCAATCAGCATCTGGGTTAGCACTAGTCCACCAACAACTTGCCACAGTGGCAATGGTGCACAATGGCAAAAGATCCAGCCAATCATATTAAATGGTGCACATGCACCAAAGAATTATTGAATGACCTTTTATGTCACAACAATCACTTTATCACTTGGCTCCTGATTGGCTAAAAGTTTATCATTAAGGTTTTGAATTTGGATCAGTAACAACTTTATCTAAACACAGTTAACCTATAATTTTCTAATTCAAAGTTTAGCTGATCACCAAATTGTTGTTAATATTTTCACAAGGGGCAGTGCAAAGTGCTAAAAATAACTGTGTTCTGGATCTAGATACATGGCATAGTAAATATAAAAAATTTAGAGAAATAAACTGAACATAAAGAATAAAACCAACTATAATCAAAGAGAACATGAACAATTGAAATTCAGAATAAAGATAATATAAATAGAAAATGTTTGGTGACAGGGAGTTTATTGGGGGGTGGGGAAGAGAGATGCCTAGTAGGCAGAATAGTATGGGAAGGAAGACGTAGAGGCAGTGCTGGCCTGGGGGGTCTGGGATTGGGTGGGTGGGGCTGGAAGGTGGGGGTGGTGATGATGGGGGTAGGGGTAGGAGGATTGCGCGTGATGGCCGCCATTGTAAATTCACTGCCTTCTTTGGCTTTGGACAGAACCATCTTTCCCTGCCGCACCAAAAAAAGCCCAAAAATCATGGCTAAGCCACTCAATTCCCTGGGAGATTTAGCTCATACTGTTGATGAGAGATTTGTCCTGGCTTACCCTGCAGATCCCCTGTCTTTGGTTGTCCCGGCCTAGGAGGAAACACTGATCAATTTGGATTATTTGTTAGCATGGTGTTGCCCTCTTTTAAAAACAATCAGGAACAGCCAATCAAAAGACAACACATCAATGGTTTCTAAGTCAACTGAATCTGAACTGGTTGGGAAGTCATCCAGCCAATCAGGCAGAGTTGCAGAAATTATCCTGAAACCCTCCAGCACCCCTGGCTTTGACCAGCAAATTTTCTCTTCCAGCCAATCAAATGCAAGTCAAACTAGTCATGTGATCATCCCCTAGCAACCTATTCTCTTTTAACAATGCCAGGGGATTTTGGGTTCCCTGCTTGTCAATTCTCCAATTTAATAAAGTTGGTTTAAAGTGCACTTGTTTTTAAAATTTACAGTCAATCAGATCTCTGTTTGGATCCTATTGCCTAAAGATTTTGAAAGTGTTAGTCTTCTTCTTAAATCTTACCTTACACTGACCTGTTTTGAACCTGGTCCTTCCCCTGGGACCCCTGGAACAAGCTCAAGTGTATAGCTGTCTTTGCTTTTGTTTTTGTTTTCAAAAGTTCACGCTTGAACTTAAAAGTTTTAGTCAAATTCATTATAAATACTTACTTTATTTTGATTTTTACTTTAAAATCCTTTTTTCAAACCCGCTTTTGCTTTTGCTTTGTAAAAGAAAGGCATCCAAGTTCACCGTCAAGCTGTGTAAGGCCTGCCAATCATTTCCTACCTGGTTTCTTGTTGTGGGTTCCCCTGTTTGTCAGAAATTTATTGTTTTCACTTATAACAAAGCCTCCTACCTTGCCCAAATTTTGCAGAGAATTTAAAAATGATACTCCCTGTTTTGAAATTTGTGGTATTTTCCTTGGCTCCACTTCTGCTTCTTTTGTGGTCCACCTCCCCAGACTTGTGAGAAGAAATCTCCACTTCTGCCCAGCTTGTGGGTGAAGATTCTTATAGCCTCTGGAATCTTCCCAGTGGCCTTCTCTTTTCTGGAGAGGCTGTGGTTAAGAGCTTGATGTGTGATGACCTGGATCTGGGTGTTGTTGATCACACCTTGCCTGCCTCTGAGGGAGATAAGACCTCAATGCCCTCCTCCCCAGCTTGGGAAAGAGCAATCTGGTACCTTTTGAGGTCCCTGAGGTGTTCCCTCCCACTCCCACCCGCACCCCTTGGTTACTTGCTGGACTGATGTTGATGGGCTTGAATGCTTATTTCCCTCAACTGTCCCCTGTGTCCTCCTTGTGATCCCCCCTTCAAGTGGCTGTCCCAGTTCTTCACTGGGCAGCATCCTGGTGGTTTGTTTTGCCATGATGGGAGCCAAACTTAGTTAGTTTAGCCCCCCTCTCTCACAGCCATATAATGCTTGCCATATTCCTCATTGGCCATTGGCTGGATGGGCTGGTAGGTGGTAGTGGCCCAAGGTGGGAGGCGCTTATCTTTCTGTGATTGGTTGCCCATGTTTACATGAAAGACAATTTAGGCAAACAAGTCAGCCATCATTTGGCAGCCAAAGAGAAAATTGTGGTCAAGGACCCCAAGATAGAGGTCGTTGAAAGCCTGAGGATGGCGCTCCTGTAGTGTATCTCCAATGTTAAAGAAGACAACATCTGCTAGATGGATGTCTGCATGGCTGGTAGGGTTGACTGAGGCCTGGTGTGCGCATTGCTGGATGGCCTCAAGGGTGGTGGAGCTACCCTCTATCTGGTGGCTCAAGAAAACCTGGTGCTTGGAATTTGAGCCATCCCAGGAGTCAAGTAATCCACCAAAGATGTGGATGTACAAGTACCCATTGGTGAAATCTGGGTTTGACCAATAGTAGACAAAACCCTTGGCTGAAACAGCCAGAAATGCGCTAATGAACATCCCCTTCTTAACCTTCCTCCTCTCTTTTTGGGTGGCGGCTCTTCCTTGTGCGCCAAAATTGTCAAAAGCTATTGATAGCTTATAATACAAGACAAACATGACATCATCAGACAAACTTGTCAAGCATCGGACCAGGGTTGATTTAATGGTGGTGTAATACAGGAAATCCTCAGCGCCATCCCATTGGTTGCCAGCAACATTGGTAAGAATCTGTATTGAAGCCACCTTCCTATACATCCAGAGCTGCACCATGCGCTCAGACACCCAAAAGCCATGGTGCGCAAGTTGCTTCTGGACCTGGGTCAGGGAAAGCTTGGGGTCCTGCTGCAGGAGGTCAAGCATTATTGGGTACGCCTCATTGATTTGGGACTTGGGGGCCTTCTTGGGCTTCTTGGCTGTCCCAATCAGATTCCCCTTGTTCATTAGATTGTTGAACTCCCGCATTATGATGACTTGGGTAAATTGCAATTGGTCAGCAATCTGTTCCCAGGACAGACCCTGCAGGTTCAGTGCCACAGTTTCCTGGAGAATTTGGGCAGTGATGATTTGTTGCTTGGGCCGCAGGAGCTAAAGCCTGATTGGCTGAGGGGGGGCAGGTTGGCTGATGGCAGGAAGTTGTTCTAAATCAAGGTTGTCATCCTGATTGGTTGGTTGACAGGCAGCTTGTGTGGGGGTTGGTATGGGAGCGGGGGCAGAGCTAGACGCAAAGTGACTGTTGAATAAGTCAAAGCCATATGGGTCAGGGGTCAGGTACAGGTCAGCTTCCTTGTTATCCACCTCAAAGGCTTGGGTGTAAATGGGTGCCTCTGCGTTCTGAGCCTCACCTCCATTGAAGCTAGCTTGGCTGCTGGTGCCGTTGAAAATGTTGTTGCTAGTAAAGACCATTGTAAAAAAACCTAGGATAAAATCACTAAAAGTAGAAATTTTAACATTTTATGATTTATTTTTATTGTAATTTCAAGTCCATATTTGGAAGGTTCTCAAAACCATTCCATACAAATAAGGATCCATGAAAATGAATAAAATTCCTCTGTTCCTAAATTAGATAGCTGTTGATTAGCTGTACTATTGTTATTTCTCTATTTTAGGCTGCTCATACTACACATCTTGTGTGACTCCATTTTGTTTTGTGCTTGTAGAATCTCGCTTCTAGATTTCTCAAATTTTGTTTCATTTTAGTCCTTCTGTTGGTGCCTCATATGAATCCTGATTGGATTATAATATACTCTGGAACAGCATCCATCCATATCACTTGTTGTGTCAGTTCATTTTGTTTGTGATTTGAACTACACTGCTTGATGTTTGATATAATTTTGTATAATGGGTTAGTGAAATTTTGTTTTCTGTTTGACAGTTCAATTATTAACTGACTTTTTTAAATTAATTGAATCCTGAATCTTGCGCAACTTGGATTTTGTTCAAATCTTAAATCATTTTGTCTAAATCTGAGGTATTTTTGGTTGTCATCATAGCTTTTAAAACTACTGTATTTAAACTCAGCTGAGTATTGAATTGGCCAAAGAGACAAGAGCTTGGTCAAAATTAAAGCAAGATGACTCAAATTACAAATATAAGTACAAGTTTAAAGTAAGAGATAGTTGGCTTTTGCATTTCAAATTTATTTATCTTCAAGTGAAATGATAAAGAGTTCCACCTGGGGATGTATCACCTGATCCAAGTAAATTCATATTGTTTCATAGCTAACCTTGCTTACCATTTGTCAAGATTTTATGTTCTTGAAGAAGAGAGATTTTTTTATTAAAGGATTTGAACATTATTTCTGTGTTAATAAAGGTGAATCTATATGGAGACAGATGTGTTTTCAAATGGTGTGGTGATTAATACAGCAACTGGTGGGTTTCTATTTTTTCTAGAGCCAAGTAAAGAGAGAGTCCTGTGGTCAAGGGACACAGCACCAGCAGCTTTGGGCAGAGGTGGTTTGGCAAGATTCTAGAAGTATCAATAATACACTCTTATTAGTACTTGGAACTACTACTATTCAATTAGTAGTAATGTTAATTATTATTATTTTCTGCCTTCCAAGTGATCTTGGAAGGGCTTTTTATAGCGTACAAGGTTTTGGTCAGACCAGTGTCTAGCTGTGAATAACTCTTACTAGCTAGTCTATCATCCCCAAGCTACTAGTTTCAACCTCCAGAGTTGGATTCTAAACCTGAATAGTGGTTTTAGAATGAGGTAATATCCTAGGCTGCTAATTTCTCCTCTTCAGCCTGGATATTCCTTGACTCAGCTGAGATCAACTAAGTTGACATACATTGGGCGGGGTCCTGTCTTTTTCTCTTCTAATGCACACTGTGCACAGGCAGTCCTACATCCCATTTCTCAGTGAAACAGGATATTGTAATATCCTGTCTTTATTCTATCTGGAAGAAGTGCTTCTATTTTTGGAATCCCAAATAGCTAGCACTTAATTATAGAAGCTTCTGGATTGACCAATGACCTATGACCTGGAATGTCTCAGGTATCTTCCAGATTGCAAACTATAATAGTCTTGATATATTTTTGCTGTATTCTGGAATAGATGTCTTGGATCTGGCAGTGGCCCATCTATTGTTGGCCCATGGCTTCAGTGATGAGAATATGGATCAGTCAACCCTGATAGATCAGGATTTCCTGACACCATTTAATTATCTTAATGATGATGTTAGTGGAGTAAACTGGCAATAATAATATTTAAACTTATTAAAATGATTTTTATAAAAATTAGAGTATCTATATAAGGGTTTCAGAAAGTTCCAATAAAAATGATACCAAACATGATAGCTCTAGCTGCTTTAAATGCTCATATATATAACTAAGTGCTGAAATTGAGCTTGGGTCATAATCAAAAGCATAGACTCAAATTGGTTCATCTAAATTCACTCTAAGAACATTCTAAAATAAACTAAAAACAATCTATCTCTTTGGATACTATGTCAATCTTAATGTTCGATAGCTTATTTTAAAGCTATATATCAGCTTTATTTTTAAAATAATTTAGAAAATCAAAATTAAAATTTTAAAAATGAGTTTAGCTTTACTAAACTTAATAATGATATTTCACTTATTTAGATTTATATAATATTTTTTACTTATACTTGGAATAGGCAATTTTATTTTAAATAAATATAATTTAAATTATTTACAAAAGCCTTTTAATTAAGAAAATTTAATTAAAAAAGATAATAAGTTTTCTGAGCCTAAAAATACAAGAAAATACTTTGAATTGATTTATTAAATCCAGCTTTATATCTGTCCTTGGACGGGAACCCACCTAGTTAATTAAATATTCACAAGCTTATTTAAAAAAGAATGCTTTTGCATCGCTCGAACCTTGAAGCAGCACTCAACCGATTGACAGCAGATCATAAAGGCTATATATCGATTATGAAAGTAATTACCACAATACTGTTATAAAAACGTGGATTTGGGTCACATTATCAACGTCGATTCATTCGTGGATTTTCATATCCCCAGACACTACGCGTTGATACATGTAACGGATTTATTTCAAAAGAAATAATTTTTCAATTAATTCTCTTTGAAAGATTTGTCCTATTTCTCACAGATTATTTGTACGCTTCTTGGATGCTTTTTTTCCCAGCAAAGAAACTAACGCATATGCGTCAGAGTGGAGAATTTTCTCCTAATAATCAGCAAGATGTGTCCCAGGTAGTTTTGAAGCCCTTCCACTTTTATTAATAAAATTAAAAAATTAATATATTAAAAGCAGTTAGCCTATCATAGTGGCTCTCTCAAGTGGCTCAAGTTCTACAGAAATTGAATTGATTTTTATTATTAAAGCAATCCTCAAGCCAAAAGCTTGATTTGGCTCATCCATACATGTTATTGAAAGTATGAATGTAGAGTGTAGTCTAGATGTAAACTGAGAAAATAAACCACTCAGACTTTAATAAATATTTGTTTAATTTCTTAATTTTTTGAATTGTGATTTAACCCATGCAGCCATATTAAAGAAGCTTATCTATGTAGTGAAAACTGGCAACCACCAGAATTAACTCATTCAGTAAGTCAACATTATTTTAGCATTTATCTGCCAGAATTGGACATTTCCCAAACTAAGCAAATTTTTATTATTGATTTATTAAGTCAGATTTGCAAAATTTTAGAGGAACAGTCATATGTCAACACCACTTAAACAAAGGCTTAATCTTAAGCCAAAAAACTAATAAAATTACTGTGAAAATGTAAGTTTCTTTGTACTTTTACATTAAGGTTGACTCCAGCAAGTAATATCTGGATGTCAACCCCAAATAAGAATCCATAAAGTTCTTAATAAAATACACAAAATTCTAAAAATAACTATTTTTTATTTTATACTACAGTAGTTTTCAAACCTGTTGAGATTGTAAGGAATTATATTCCTTATTCAAAAGAAAAGGGAACTGCTTATTCAACCACTGGTAAAATGGTAGCTCAGATTGATAGGGGGAAAGCATTTTTAAATACACAAACATATGGGACATTATTTTTCTTGTTATGCCTAGGCGTCAGATTTATTCTTTTATAACTTAATTGCATTATTCATATTCAAATTATTCAGAAAGCTTAAAATACAATCAACAAATTCCAAAACTTTAATTGATTTTGGGCCTAGATGATTTTTTTTAAAAACAAATCATCAATTTTAGAATTGAAAATTGCAACTTATAGTATTACTAAAAATATCTTAAGTGCTACTACAAACTACAAACCAAAAATATTTATGATGAGTTGCATGGGAGAGTAATAGCAGCCCCAAAGCTATAAATGCTATTATCCTATCTTTGGCTCATCATAAATATTCTTAGTTTGTTTCAGAAAAAAATGTTGTTGTTTTTGAAAGACTGATAGCTCTATTCAAAATACACCCTCTAGTAAGCTGCCCTACTTCATGAACTTGCCCTAGTGCACCACTAGCATCTTCTGATATTTTTGTTTCTCTGATATCATCACATGATTTCAAATGATAAGTTATCTCAGAATATTCTGAGAAACTTTCAAATGTTAAAGGTGAAGTATACAACTTCCCATTTTTCATCAAATATGAAAGATTAATGCGCAGATTTTTAACTTTGAGCTCTTTCCTTATAGACCTAACTTTTCTCTCATAAATATAAAAGAATGACTTTTGAGAAATATTTGAGCCTGATAGCACTGATTTATATAACTCTTTTCTTTTTTCTTCTTGCTCAAAAATATTTTTAATATCATTTATATTCTTAATATAAAAATGATTTTCTTTCTCTTTTAATGTTTTTGATATTACACCAAAGTGACCATCAACAATGCTTTTTCCATGACATTCCACAAAACAATTATATTTTATAGAACCCTTAATATATTTAGGTGCCTCTTTAAATAAGTAATATAAAAATTCATATGATCTGAATGATTTCCATTATCAGTCCATACTTTTATATTTTTTATTTTTTTAAATCTATCTAATTTAAGAATTTTTATAAAACACTCACCTGAAAATAAAGAATCATGTGATAATATTTGAGACAAAAAATCATGATATTTATATTTAATTTTATTGTTTTTCTTAAAAACTAATGCAAACCCTGATAATGAGATTGGTTTTTTTGAATAAAAACAATTATTGGTCTCAACTGGACCACCTCCAACCTTTAAGTTTTCTTTATAATCTATAACTACAACACAAGACTCATCATCTAATTCATTAATATCTTTTTTATATTCACAATTTTGATGAACATAAAAGTCTTAGTGCTGATTAATAGTCTTTAAGTCATTGTCTATAGATTCTGGTAATGGCAAGTTTTTACTTTCACATTCTTCCTTCTTTTTTTCTAGTGAATTTTTTAAATCACAAATATTGCACATATCAGTTTGTTTTTTACTTTTTATTATATTTTTAGGGATTAATTTATAGTAAGTAGAAATTGAAACCAAAATTTCATTTTTTATTTTCATATTTTCATATATTTCTTTTTTTTTTTTAAGTAGAGAGTATTTAATTTCAGTTGAGTAATTACTCATCTCTTTTTCTATATCTTTATAAATTTTTTCAGGCACTTTTTTTGTAAACTGGCTTGTTTCAAAAGATTTTTCCAGCAATTTTTTAATTATTTTTTTAGTTATTTCTTTTTTTAATGAATAGTTATTATTTTTTTGGCTTTTTTGTTTAAACTTACATTTTTATTTTTATTTATTTTTCTTGAGTATTCAAACTCACTTTTGGTTATATTAAAACCCATATCATTAAGCTCTTTTAAAGAGTAACTGGAAGTAACCAGAGATCGCAAGGCTGGGAGATGTTTTTGGGGAGAAGATTTCATGAGATCCTTTAAGTTTTCAATGAACTCATTGTCTTTTTGAATTTGAATAGTTGGCAGGAACTGAGCTTTCCCAAATTCAGTTTGAGTAAGGAAGTGCTTGATGAAATTATCAAGATCATCACCAGCAATAAAGAGGAATGCCTTTTTTAACATTGCAATTCTCTCTCTTTTTGTTGAAGCTCCCAAGAAAAAAAAGGGTAGCATGGCAGAAGTAAATTTAACTGAGGATATGGTAGTATTTTGAATCTGTAATTAGGTCAGATCTCTGAAATGCGCCTTAATGTTGGAGTAGTTATGATCAGAATGTGGCCTTTGAATGGGATCCTTTGGATTAGAAGCTTTGTGATGCTTTAGCTCTTATATACCAAGCTAAATGACACCATTCTGAAAGAAATGGTGTGATAGCTTTTATTATAGTTTGAACTTGAATTTATGTTTGCAGAATTGATTAAATACCCAGTTTTCATGCACAAGTGATACATGTGAAGCAGCTAAACATTATTATTATATCATATCCTCTTTGTAATCAATGTAAATCAATTAAAATGATGTATTCAGTTAATTGTAACTCTCCCGCATATTTTTAAAATGATAAAATATTAAAGAATTCCATTTAAAGAATGCTTAATTTGAGATTCAAAGCTCACTTGAACCTTAAAATCAATCTAAACAGTGATAAAAACACCCTAACTTCAAACTATCATAAAATCCTAAATAATTGAGCTTTTTAAATAAAATAAAATGCGAAAATAAAGCTCTCAATCTTATCTTTAATTTAGTCAAATAAAAAAAAGCTGTTATTAAAAAAGAGTATTTATTAGCTTTGAAGTGATCTACTTTATATCATTAGATATAATCATATAATAAAATCTGGATTATACTCTTTTAAATTACTTTTGCTTTAATATTAAGAATATTATACACATTAAAATCTTTCCACCAATAGAAAGATAAGATTTTTAGCATCATTTTGATAGTTTACAGTGTGAAAAAATATTAATTTTTCATTGAGTTATTAATGTTTTAAATATAAAATATGTAATTAGTTACTTTTTCAAAATTGAACTGTTATGCTGCGACTTGAGCAGCATGTGCATTAGAAAATGGCCTAATCCCTAAAATAATGACCCATATATTGATTTTAATTATCAGTCTTTAAATGAAACTGAATTTAAAACACGTTTAAATTCAATAAACAGACATGGATTTAAATTAAAACACAAAACATTATTTGAAAACAAAAACAAAAGCAAACCCAACCAATCCAGTATAAATACTATATGAAAATCAACTATTCTGGCTTTGGATGACAATAGTGACAACATACAAGCAATCAATGATAAATTAATATCAATCAATGGACCCAGCCCTACCCAAAAGCCAAAATTAACCAATCAGCATGATAAAAAAATGCACTTTGGCCCCAGATCCAGGGATAAAGCCCTCAGTTACCCAATCAGAGCCCACCAAACAACCAAGCCAAAGGACAAATATACATTCAAAGAAACAATCCCTACCAGATCATAATACAGAACCCAAATGCATCCTGCAAGAAAAAATCAGCCACACTTCTTATGCTGCAGGCTGCAGCTTGCTGCAGTCCTGCAAAGCAATACTCTACCACCCAAGCTTGCAGGCCCCTCTGGTAAACCTCATGTCACTTCCCTTCCACTTAAGTATTTAAGCTGAATTCTCCCTGTTTGAGCAATTGCTTCAACAACTTTTATTCTTCTCAATATATTCAAATAAATAAATATTTTCAAGTCTAAATTGATTAGTAGATAAATTTAGTTTCTACTCAACAACATGAAGCTCATTCTTCTTGTGTGGGTTTTCTGTGTGTTAATTGGATATGGCCAGGAAAATGTGAACTTTGAGACTCCTGAACCCACACCCACTGATAAATCTGAAGAGTTTATTTGGTATCAATTTGGTCCACATTGCCGCCATGCTCCCTACATAGAAACCACTCAATTCCCATCAATAATTTATCCCAAGGCCCCTGGCTGGTGTTGAGATACACCAGCATTTAATACTTGTTAAACCATTTTACTCCCTTCTTGGGAAGATTTCAATTATTTGGTCACCTTTTTCATATGCTAATAATATGAATTCCAGTAGGCTCCCTCTAGTTAAGTTTAACTTGGGAGCCCTTCCTCATTCAATTAGAGAGAGGCTCCCTAATAAGTGGATCCCTGACAGAGATAACATATATTAGTTAGTTTAGAATGCATATGTTCAGTCACACAACAAATTTCAACTTGTTAGATCTAAATAAAAGCTAATTTCACAGAAAATGTGTGCTATTTGGCAAAAATGTCCAGTCATACAACAACCTATTCAAACTGGGGACAAATGTACAATGATTCAACAACAAATGTTGTAAACCCAACTTTGGAGGTATTAATGTTACAACCAAGTTCCCAGACTTGCCTGCCAACATAGCTTAAAATACACAGGGGGCGCTCAATGAATTGCCCCTTGACGTATCTAACAACATGAATCAATCTGATGGCAATGTCAAATGGTGGGCACTTCATCCTAATTAGGAGCGCTACCAATTTGACCTGCTGATCCCCGCATAAGTTATTCCTTGGCTTCAAACCTTACATGAAACATGTCACTATGCCATCCTCTTGTGGCTTTCCCCATTAATATATATAAAAGTGAGTCTGTCTGTCTGTAATGGCACCTCGTTAGGCTCAAGCCGTAAGGGATTTGACTGAATTGATTTTTACTTAAATTTGATTTTAAAAAATGATTGTTAAGCCAAAAGCTCAATTTGGCTCATCCTTACATTCAATCCCTTACATACATCTTTGAAAGTACACAGATTGAATTCAGTGGAGTGTGGGCTAAATCATGTTGAACTGAAATATAAGCCACTTGAACTTTAATAAATTTGTATTTGATTACTTGCATTTTAAATTAGTGGCTAACCCCATTCAACCATATCAAAGTGGCTTATCTTTCTAGATTACCCGACTCTAGAATGGGTGGATTAAAACTGGAAGAGAAGCAGCAATTGTTTTAGATTGCTTATATGATTGGATGATTATGCTCTGTGCTGAGGATTGAATTGACGACGAAAAGAGAGCTTGGTCAATTTAAAGCAATACAGCTTAAATTATAAATATAAATATTAGTTTAAAGAAGGAGATGGTTGGCTTAGACATTTCGAAATTCTTATTATTCAAGTGAAATAATAGAATATTCCAATTCGATGCCACCTGATCCAAGTAGCTCCATATTGTTTCAGAGTAAACCTTGCTTGCCACAGCTTCATCCCAAAAGAACATCAGTGGAGTAAACTGGCTATGATAAAATTATGTTTCCATATGATGATTTTCATGAAATTTAGAGGACGTAGATCAATTTTTCAGATGATTCCGATCAAAATGGTACCAAACATGATAGCTCTAGCTGCTCTAGATGCTGAGATACATAGTTAAGTGCTGGAATCGGGTTCACGTCATAATCAAAGGCTCGGACTCGATTTGATATTATCTAAATTTACTTTCCATGCACACTAAAAAACCAAAATCAATGTATCTCAGTGAATACTAAGCCGATTTTGATGTCCAATAGCTTATTTAAAAGCTGCAGATCAGCTCTACATTTTTAAAGACATTAAAAATCAATTAATAAATTTTAAAATAATTAGTTTAGCCTTACTAAACTTATTAGTGATACTATACTTATTTAGGTTTAGTTTTTATTTATACTTAGAGTATACAATTTTAATTTTAAATTTAAATCAATATAATTGAAGTTACTTTTTAATAAAGCAATTAAATAAAATTTTAATTAAACATGCAATAAGTAATACAAGCCTAAAAAGACAATAAAATAAATTTAATTGATTTATTAAATTCAACTTTAATTCTGTCCTTGGACGGGGCAACCACCTAGTATAGTGTATTAATCACAATACTCTATAATAAACAATATCTTATTCTATTCATTATTGTCATTTCTATTAGACTGTTGTCTTCCCTGATTCAAATACTGAACTCTCATTGGTTCAGTTTGTCAAAACAGCAGGCTTGACCCGCCACCAAGGTTTTGAGCAAGCGGGTTTGTGACCCGCAATCCGATTACCCGGTCACTTGAAGCCAGACTAGGAAGTCAACTCAAATTGCCAAATTCAACAACATGAACAAATGTGGATCTCCTACGGTGGATACCTTGTTTTAGCGCTTGACTCATTACCAGGATCAAGCCACCTCCTTCACCATCCAACTGTGTGATCAACACAATCATGTTCTTGTTATCCTTGATTTACAATGATTATATAATCATTATCTCTCAATAAAGATTATTATCTAGTTTCTAAATATTTTCCCCCTTGTAACTCTGCTAAAACAGCACAGTTACAACATTGATAGCACAGGTAGGTTCTCCACCCTAGCTCATCTTGTAAAATTCTGCCTGTTGCCCGTACTCGCTGCGGCCAACAAATCCTTGACAGAATCATGTCTGGCCTCCCACTGGACTGGACTCCATACACCCCTGGTACCAAGATACCCAATGGCTTTGTCCTGTACCAGAACACGGTGATCCCACTACCCGCCTTCAATGCCATATCTGCACAAGGGTTCTTCCAGACAGCTGTCATCATCCTGCAACCAACTGACAAAAACACCATGCCTGCCTACGTAGCCCAAAGATTACAAAGTGCTGCCTTAGAACCTTTTGCCAGGGCCAACAACAACACTGTCACATGGATTCAGTCTGCCCAGAGCAAACTGGCTCATATGGAATGCCCATAGCAATTTTGGATTGCGCAAATCTCCATCTGACTGACCCACAATGCTGACACCTGGTGCAACAAGTGGCACAAAGAACACACCAAGAAGAACTGGGATACCTTCAAAAAAGACTTATTGATAAGGTTTGTGCTTAAGGACATGGCACTCATGATCATAAGTCAAGTAACAAACTTAGCCCAGACAGGCACCTTGAAGGAACTCACCCACACCTACGAGGAACTCTGACTACGCGCACCCTCTGACATGGCCTTTGACGCCCCAGCCACACACCTCATGTACTATGACGCCCTCAAATTGCATTTAATAAGGCACATGAATCTGGACCAGGTGGCTAACCTACAGAGTCTGTATTGCAAGGTGGAGAAAGAAGAACAAACATCCAACACTCTCCATAAGGTGCAAACTGGAAAACAATAAAGGCCCAAGGATTCTCACACAGGCGGGTGTTCCACTCAGCCACCCCCTGGGAACAACAGGAACAACACCAACCATAAACCCACAGGTTCAAATAGACATAGAAGTGGGAACAATGGCCATTCAAATTGTACCCATTTTTGTATCACTGCCACACAAGGCAATCAAGACAAGGGAAAAGCCTGGGGAGAGCATTAAGCAAGCTAAGCTCTTCTCACACAACTCCCAACTTGCCCAATGATGAGTACCAACCTGAGGACGTGGCCCAATGCCCAATGATCCAAGTACCCTTGGAGGACCCATTAATATACACCATTGCCAGACATCCTAATAAATTGATGTCCTATCCTTTCTGCTTTCACAGTTACACAGGCTCAGCACTCCTGGACTTGGGCGCAGATCAAACCCTAGTCAACAGCATCTTTGTGGACAAGTTCAAGCTAGCCACTAATCCTTTGCGGATTAAAAATGTGGTCCTGGCTGACAAACACCACATTGCCATGACAAAGGAAACTGCCCCCTTCTCCGTCATGCTTGAGAACCTACACTCCACCATCCAAGGTCCCGTCATCAACTTCCCAAAGTTTGACATTGTACTGGGGTTGGATTGGTTACAAAAGAACAATTCTCACATAGATTGGGTGGCCTCAGTGTTGACCATCAAGCGTGAAGGTGTCAACCACCAGATCCACCCTGACTCAGTGGATCAACTCCTACACAACCATATCTTTGTGCGCATCACAGAAACCCAGGACAAAAAGAAAGACCTGAAGTCAATTGACTGGGATTCCTTCCAGTACAAGATCATACACTTCAAAGACCACCAGGATACCTCCACACCTCAGGATTGCAAAATTGTGGCCCACCATCCAGAAATCTTCAAGGAAGCTCTACCCAGGTTGCCTCCAGAGAAACACATTCAACACTCCATCCAGCTCAAAGGAGCTGTACCCAAAGCACGTCCTATCTACAGGCTGACCCCAAACAAAGACAACACCCTACGCGCATACCTCAAGGAAGCGTTGGAGAAAGGACTTATCCGCCTCTCACAGTCTCCCTTTGGGGCCGCCATATTCTTTTTGGCCAAGAAGGATGGTACCTTGCGTCTGGTCACAGACTACTGAGCCCTAAACAAAGTTACCATCAAGAATTGTTATCCACTGCCACTGATTGACAACCTCTTTGACACCTTGGGAGGAGCCACAGTCTTCTCCAAGATTGACCTAACCACAGGCTATAACCAGATTTGTATTAAGGAGAAAAAAATTCCCAAAACAGCCTTCTTCACTAAATACGGCTCCTACAAGTATGTGGTGCTCAACTTTGGCATGACAAACGCCCCCTCCACATTTGTGAACTTCATGAACAAGGTGTTTGCCCTGCACATAAGCAAGCATGCCTTAGTCTACCTAGACAACATCATTGTCTACAGTCTCTCAGTGGAACAGCACTACAAAGACCTAGAAGCAGTCTTTGCTACCCTGGCACAACACAAACTGTTGGCCAAGCCCTCCAAATGCCAGTTTTTCTGCAAGCAATTGCCTTTCCTGGGACACATAGTCTCAAAAGACGGCATCAAACCCAACAGTCAAAAGATACAGGCCATCTGCAAGATGCCACCACCCAAGGATAAGTCAGAACTCCACACCTTCTTGGGGATGGTGGCCTATGTACACCACTTCATACCTGATTGTGGCGTTTTGACTGCCCCCTTATCTGCCATAACTGGCGCCAAATCCAAGTTTTTGCGGATTCCCCAACACAACCTCTGTTTTAGACGCCTCAAGGAGAAGCTCACAACAGCTCCTATTCTGCAATACCCCAAACATGACGGAGAATACCAAATGGAAACCAATGCCTCAGACACATCCATTGGGGAGTACTATGAATCAAAAATAATGATGGTGATTTCCTGCCTGTAGCTTATTAATCCCAAACGTTGACAGATGAAAAGTGTTGATACCCTATCCACAACAAGGAACTGCTGGCCATTGTACACTGGCTAGTCAAATGGCGTTGTTATCTAGAACGGCAGGAAGAATTCATGGCATTGACTGACCACAAGTTGCTCATATATTTTAAAACTCAAGCAAATCTACCTCACTGCCAAGCCTGCTGGATGGAACTCTTGGAGAGATTTAACATGCTCATACAGTACAAACCTGGTCCCAAGCTTGCCATGGCAGACGTCCTCTCACGCCTATATGTCCATGCTACAAGAGGGGAAAATGGGCTTGACCCAGACTGGTCCCTCTTGGTACTACAAACAAAAGATGAGGGTTTCCCTTCTGGTACAACCAACATAAAGAAAACAGTCATCAAAAACAAACATCTATTTGCTGATGTGTACAGGACCTTGCACAGAAAAATGTCCAACAGGTCTATCATCCCTTACATCCCCACACACCAGCAAGTGGACACCATCCTACAATATCATAGAGACCTAGGACACACCAAGAGCCGCAACCTATATGAGTTCCTTAAACACAAGGCCTGGTGGCCAACCCTGTATTGTGACTTTCAAGAAGTCCTAGACCAATGTGAGGTATGCAAGAAATTTGCCAAAAGCAAAGCCCCTCCAAATTCAGTACTACCCATCTGCACACAACTACCCTTCAAGGTGTGGGCCCTTGATGTTGTTGGCCCCATGCCAGGAAAACACAACAATAAGAAATACATCATCACCGTCATAGACTTTGCTACACAATGGCCAGTAGCCCAAGCAGTAAAGGCACACACTGGCAATGACATACAACAGTTCATAGGAAGAGAAATAATCAGCAAGTTTGGAAAGCCAGAACTCCTGATAACCAATGGAGGGAAAGAATTGACCTCCAAAAACACCAATGTATACCTCGCTAAAAATGGGGTCAAACATACTGTGATAACACCATACCACCCATAGGCCAATGGTTGTGTAGAGCAGCTAAATGACAGCCTTGTGCAAGCCTTGGCCAAGCTCACTGCCAGGAGACCTGAAGACTGGTATAAGCAGCTATTGACTGCACTACTTGTGTGCCAAACCCAGGTGAACAGATCCACCAGAAAAAGACCTTTTGAGTTGGTATACAGCAAACAGCCAAATATCATTCAAGCATTGACAGGACCCAAACAGGAAATTCCAAGTAAAGTCCCCCCTTGTTCAGACCCTCAAGTTATAGAGGCCAACAGTAAGCAAACAGAAAAGGAAAACAAATGTCTACAAAAAATTTTTTGTCCCCATCCAAGACAGACATGAAGTTGGTGACAAAGTTTGGGTCATGAACATTGATAAAAGAAAACTACAACCCAAGAAAGTAGGCCCAGAAATCATTCTAAAGGTAAACAAAAATAACACTTACCTTGTGCAAGGACTCAGGAAGCGCAAACAAGACAAAACCTGTACTATGATTGCCTGAGACCCTGCAAAGCAAGAAAAAAACAACGCAAAACAGCCCTGCCCACCACAGAACAACAGCTAGTCCAGTATGGCGCCTGGGCTCCTGACAACCTCCCCAACAACCTACCCCCAGAGGAGGCCAACCTTCAGTTGGGGGGGGTGTCAAAACAGCAGGCTTGACCCACCAGCAAGGTTCCGAGCAAGCAGGTTTGTGACCCGCAATCCAATTACTTGGCCACTTGAAGCCAGACTAGGAAGTCAACTCAAATTGCCAAATCCAACAACATGAACAAATGTGGATCTCCTACGGTGGATACCTTGTTTTGGCGCTTGACTCATTACCAGGATCAAGCCACCCCCTTCATCATCCAACTGTGTGATCAACACAATCATGTTCCTGTTATTCTTGATTCACAATGACTATATAATCACTATCTCTCAATAAAGATTATTATCTAGTTTCTAAATATTTTCCCCCTTGTAACTCTGCTAAAACAGCACAGTTACAACAAGTTGCAACATTAAAAATTGAACAAACATGTAGTTTTGCCTTCAATATTGGCTGCAAACTCTAGGGCTTTTGCTCTGAGATTTTTGGTTTACCCAAGAATGAATCAAGATTAATTGGTGAACCAGCTGCGCCTCTATCAGTGATATGCCACATTGGCATCTCTACTAATGATACATCAATCAAATTCTTTAGTATTTAAGAGAATTTCCCTTTTCAAATAAATCTAAGTTTATCTACATTCTTCTTTGTGCATTTTCCCTTTAATCTTCAAGCACCCTCTTTCTATCATTTAGGAAGGCTTATTTTACATTAACCCAACTCTGGACAAAAAGGTAATACAATTTACCTTGTTGCAACGCCCAGGTTACTAACTCCTGCTTAGCTTGAACTGCAAGTCTTTTGTCATAAAGACTTCCCGCCAAGTTCTCTTCTGTTCAATATGGAAGAGCACAACTTGACACATAGGCTCAGGTACTTGGCAGATGCAAAGTCAGGTTTCTGTGGAGTGTAGCCAACTCACAATGCTGGCCCCCTCTACGCCCCCTGTGAAGGTTTCTAGTTGTAGGTTCAGCTTATATTGTGACAGGTCCAGCTGGGGCAAGGTGACACTAACATCACATTGTCCTAGGTGAAGGTGGTTGTAGATGCTGATGAGTACTAACTGGTTCTTGTATATAATGTAACCCTTGGGGATATCCCCATCAGGAATGGGGAGGAAGGTCTCTTGATCTGGTGTAGCCATACAGCCAGCACTATGTCCTTTCTTGGGGGAATTTTCTTATAGGTAGGTTGTTAATCAAACATACTTCTACTACCACTGTTGTAACTTAACCAATGCTGGTTCAGTATTTATATTAGGGGAAAAAACAGTCCAATAAAAAGGAGAATAATAGTAATAAGATATTGTTTATTGAAGAATATTGTAATTAATATACCATATGGAGAAGCCACAAGTTCACCAGGGGGTGGACTTGTGGTGGGTTCAGTATAAGGTTTGGGTTGGGAATAAATTGAGCAGGGATTAGCGCGTCAAATTGGCAAAACTCATAATTAGGAGGAAGTTTCCTCAACTCAACATTGTCATCAGATTGATCCATACTATTAGATACGCCATGAGGTGTCTCTTTGATCACCCCTGTGTATTGTGAGATATGTTGGCAGTTGAGTCAGGAAACTTGGTTGCAACACCCCCCTTGCCCCCTACTTGTTGTCAGACACCAGGATTGGAGTTTGCGGGAGATATGGGAAGGTCCACACAAACAAATTTTGTGTGGGGATGGCACAGCAGGGGCTCAAGCAATTGTGGTGAAGCTTCTTGGTCTTTCCTTGGGCATCTTCAAGTTGGTAGGTGTGGTTGTCATAGACTGCAGCTATTTTGAAGGATCTCAAGTGGTTGGGTTCTAATTTGGCTTAATTGGGGTTGAGGGCATAGACAGGGTCACCTACAGTGTATCTTGCCTCAAGGTGTTTTGTCCCCTCCCTCAATTTGCTTGTGTTCAATGTCTTGGGCTTTGGCATGCCACTGACTCAGGGAGGAAGTAGTCAACAAGGTGGGTTTCCTGGGAGCTGTGGATTGTAATTTCCCTTGTTCTCCCCTGTCAGAGGTCTCAAAGGCCAAGGCGCTGGGGCTGAACCCAGTGCTCCTGTTGATTCTTGCTTGTAAGATAAGTAGAGTGGTGGGCAGGTGTTCAGTCCACGCAGTATTAGGGTGCTCCTGTGAGAGCTTGGCAATCAGTTGGACCAGTGAACCATTTAGACACTCTACACGTCCATTGGCTTGAGGATGATAGGGCATTGTGACAACTCTTTGGAGGGCATTCTTGGCGCAGTACGCCTTCATAACATGCCCTACAAGCTCAGGTCCATCATCTGTGATAAGACGTTTGGGCCTCCCAAAGTGGGTCACAATTTCCTTGCCAATAAAGCAGGTAATGTTGGTGGCAGTATGGTTGGTGGTTGCCCACGCTAATGGCCAATAGGTGAAGTAATTGATGGCCATAATGATGTACTTCTTTCCTAGTCTGCCTTTGGGGAGAGGCCCCACAATGTTGAGTGCCCACTGTTTGAAAGGGTTCTATGGATTTGATGGATGGAACAGATTTGGGCAAAGCAGGCTTGGATGTGTTCTTTTCACACAGGACACATGTTTTGAGGAGGTCAAGGATGCCCTGACACATACAGGGCCACCAAACTGTTGCAACATCTTTGATTACTCCCTCTTGGGGAATTAACACCCTGAGTAGTTCATCAAATGAGTCACCAAATGGCTCACCAACTAATCATTAAGTCAGTGATACTACTATCATTTGACCATCTATTATGGGATCAAACAATCCAGATCCTAAACAGAACACAACTTGAATAAGCCTCATGACTCCCATGACGTACATGGACAGTATGTGGCTTTCCATGATACTATATATTATCCTATATTCATATCCAATAAAGTATCATTCTCTTCTTAATCTTCCCCTTTATCTTGTTTATTATACTCTCCAGAAGTATATACTTGATAAACCTTACAGTAGTTTTAAAAGCTATGGCAACAACCAAAAATACCTCAGATTTAAACAAAATGATTTCAGATTTAAACAAAATCCAACTATCAGGTTAAAATATACACTCTGTTAACAGGGTTTATTGGCATTAATGGGCAAAATGAGTCAACACAGCAACAAAGAGCTCACAGCAAAGCAAAACCATTCAAAATACAATCCAAAATACATTGATTCACAAAAAAAATGGTGTGAGTTGACTTTTGGTGTACATATGCTTACTATGTGAATTGGTGACACAATACACCCAAGCAAGGTGAGTCAAAACTCAAACCAAAAACAAAACACAATAGCAACTCACTACATAAACAAAATCACTCACACAATGTATGCAATGGATTGTAATCATGAATGATACCAAGGTATCTAAAATAAGCCACAAGATTTGAAACATAAATTTTAAAAATATTGTGTTGGGTGTTTGAATTTGGCAGTAAAATATAGGAAAATGGGTGGGAATTATTTTGAGTATTCTAAAATGGGCGTTGTAAAACCAAAAACAACTAATTAAGAAATAAAAAATCTATAATTGGGATATTGGGTGGGAAAAACTCTAATTAAATATCCATATTCAGATAAAAGCAAAAAATAAAATTAGAGAGTAGCTTAATTGAAATTTATTTAATATTTTATTAAATTTTAAAATGGAAGGAACACAACAACAGAGTACCAATACACCTGTTGTGCGCTGCAGTCACAGTTGCCCCTGCGGGTCAAAGAATAGAGTTAGTACAACCCAAGTGCCTACTCAAGGAGGAGACAGGAGAGAAGAGTTCCATAGTGACACTGCACTGACACATCTGGTTCAAGGAGCACAAGCTTCTAGGGTGCAAAGCATCAGCCCTTGGGTCCCAAAGCTGACCTGGAAGCCCACCAAGGTCACCACTACAAAGAAAGTTGAAAACAAGGAGGTAGAACTTACTTTGTATGTGTTTGACGTTGTGTACTGGCAAGAGTCGGTCCCGTCAGCCATGCTAGAGAAGGTGAATCCTGTACTTGATACTAGCTACAAGTCCTACGTCAGTGATGACAATCAGGAGGATGACAAGGAGCCCAAGTTCTATCAAACCAATGAGAGGCAGTTAGTGTTGAAGAAAGTTGCTGCGTGTTACACCAAGGTGCCCATGCCTTGCAAGCCTGTCACCAATCAGGATCCTGTCTTGTCTGAACCCACAAAGCCCGCTCAGAAGCATATTCCTGATTTCAAACACATCATCCTTCTTAAGCTAATGCGTGAATCAGGCAATTACAAGGCGGCCGCGGCCATTGTTGGGGTGGATCCCAAGTACGCTTCCAAGAAATTCAACAAGTTCATCAATACTGGCCAAGTCCTTGCCGCGGAGAAATCCTTGCATGTGTCAGCCATGCTCACCAAGGAGCACAAATGGGCAATCTGCCAGTGGATAACCTGGGATTGGCATCTTGAACTGGAAAATATACAGGCCATGATCAAATCTACTTTTGGGGTTGAGGCCTCAATTTCCTTTTACTACCATCTGGTCAAGGGAATGTGCTTTTCCTGGAAAAAGCTCAGGATATCTCCCTATAATAGAAACAGCCCAACTAACATCAAGATCCAGAAAAACTACATAGAGGCGTACACTGCCCTCAAAGCCAAGGGGACAGTCAAATTTTACTATATTGACAAATTGGCATTTTCCTTGTCTATGCACAATGCATATGGCTATGTCCCCAAAGGCTCCAATGACAGGATGGCTTGGTGTGCTGCAGTCTGCGCCACAGCCTACTCAATGGTGGCTCTCCTTGGTCCAAAGGGGGTTGAGCTATACCAAATGATATTGGGTTTGCATAACAGCAGGACCTTTCTATCATTCCTCCAATTGGTCCAGGAGCACCTGAGGCGCACGAGCCCTGGCTTCACTAATGTCATTGTGTTGGACAATGTTAGTCTCCACAAAGTGGCTGACATTCTTGAGGAATTCCCAATGATTGACACCAATAGCGCAGTGGGCCCCCAGCAATTGATCACAGCAAATTTATGCCTTCTCTTCCTCCCTGCTTATTTGCCATTCCTAAATCCCATCAAGGAAGTCTTTGGGTGGCTCAAGCAAGTTGTCAAGCAAGGAACCCCAACTGGGACCAAGGACCTCTTTAATTTGCTGCAGTTGGGGTCCACACCCTCCCAGCCAAGACTGTGGCCAAATTCTATGGCCATGCTGATTTTTTCATTTCTGTGTGCCTAGCCAAACAGCCAATCAATTAAAGGCTTAGTGTGTCCAATTTTTTATATTCTCTAATTTACTATTCAAGATTTATTAATTATCATTTTATATTTAGATGTTTTCAAGCCTGCAATCACATTCAGTAGGACAATCAATGAAGGTTAGTAATTTATTTATTTATAATCATTTTTATTGTGTTGTCTAAGGGTATCCCAAACACTTGATACTGGATTACGCAAACACATTAATATCACTTTTGGCAAATAAATATAATAATCAAAAAAAATTTAATTGCAATGTTTACAAATCAGAAGTAGATTTTATTGAAATATATTATAATGCTTTTATTAAGATCTTCTCTGGGATATATTCTGCAAATCCTGTTTTCTAAAATAAGAATTAGAAAATTTTATTATAATAAAAATACTATGTATTGTAATGAAGTTTATTGGAAGAGAGAATTTATTACAAACGCCTGTAGTGAGTTCTTCTGTATATACCCACCCCGCAATGGAGGTGGTACACAACCTCCACTGCCACACTGTGGACAGTGGATACCCCCTTATTAAAAAACTCCCGTCTGCTGGTGAAGGGGAATAGGGTTAGGTGTGAATGGAGGAGCAGCTTTTTGGACAGGGCTGCAAACCTGTAGATACCAGCCAGGACCAGGGCGTCCTGGATGATGTGATCCACCAATTTATACCCTGGGGGACCTTCTTCCCGTCAAGTGCAAGCCAGGCCTTGTCAATTCCTAAAAGGACCCTGCAAGATCCTCCACGCTGGCGCTCATCCCAAAGAAGAAAAGATTCCCAAAAATAACCACCAAGTGAACCCTTTGCCCAGCAAAGACTTCTGTAAACTCACATAATTTATTATAAACTTCACTGATCTTCTTATTGTGCCTAGTCTTTGCAAAGGTAAGATTCATTGCCAAGGAGAGCCCAGTCTCATCTGCACTCCAGGTTAGCCCAAAGTCTGCCAGGAGGATCTTAGTTTTCTTGACGGCTGTTGCGTCTGCAACAGCCAATTTCCCCACTGCACACCCAAAGCTTTCCATAAGATAAGATAGGGTGTGCTCCACTGGGAAGCAGAAGCAAGCAGCTGCATGATCCTGGTCCATCTCTGGTACATTCTTAAATGAGAGCGTCACCAGGACGTCCCAAAAAAGCTCAATGGAGTTTACTGTGTAAACTCCACTGAGGTTAACCAGGTCCAGGCAGACCACTTGGGCATCCTTGTAGGCAGTAACTGCCCACTCAGATGCCCCCTTGCCATGTGTCAGCCCAGCCAATGACTCTTGCAACATTGGAAAAGACCTGTGGATGCGGTCCTCTAGCTCCCGCAAGACAGGGGGGACAGATACAGCTGCTTGGCCACATAAGTGATGTAGTTGGCGTAGAATGTGGCAGGGACAAAGGGAACCAGTACTTGGCAGAGTTCACCGTCTATGTTCTCTAAAAAACAGGTAAGTATTTGCAAATTTTTATTAATTTTATTTTTTATGTTACCTTCACATGTTTCTTCCTTGCCAGCTGCTTCAGCAGGCTTGGCCATTCTTGACGCAAGCAATTGTGCTGGAAATTCAGTATCCTCTGTTCTGGCAGCTTGTAGGGTTTAAGATGCTCATACATCTCCAGGTTGTCAACCCAGACGGATGACGCAGAAAGATTGTATGCCTTAAATTGCAGGCCCTCAACCACCGTCTTCTAGATGTTGAGAAGACGCTTGATGGTCTTCTCAGGGGTGTCTGGCATTTTTGTCATTAGGGCCTTTGCAGACACCTTGTCTATTTTGTCTCTGTCAAGGACAGCAGACTTAACTTTGGCTTTGACCTTGCAGTTGATGTCTTTGATTTTGGCAATTGCCAAGTCAAGATCCTTCAGAAGATTCTCCAATTCTCTCATTGATTTTTACTAACCTTTCCATATGTTTTTATAACTTTTTCCCCAATAAATTCTGTATTATTTTGATACTTTTGCCTCTTTGTTTATTCCTTTTTGTTTTCCCATTACTACATTATCCCATCTTTTTACCTATTTTGTATATATTTTACGCTCATCTCAATATGTGTTGTTTGCTTTGTGTTGGCATTTTTTCCTTGATTACCATATTATTTTTGGCGCTTGACATAGCCCCTTGTGAAAATATTAATAACAATTTGATGATCAGCTAAATTTGAATTAGAAAATTATAGTGTTAGCTGTTTTTAGATAAAGTTATTACTGATCTGAATTCAAAACCTTAATGATAAACTTTAAGCCAATCAGGAGCTGAGTGATAAAGTAATTGTTGTGACATAAAGGTTTTGAATTTGGATCAGTAATAACTTTATCTAAAAACAGCTAACACTATAATTTTCTAATTCAAATTTAGCTGATCACCAAATTGTTGTTAATATTTTCATAAGGGGTGTGTTTAAGTGCTAAAATAACTGTGTTCTGGATCTAGATACATGGCCTAGTAAATATATGATTTTATAGAAATAAGCCAAATATAAAGAATAAAACCAACTATAAACAAAGAGAACATGAACAATTGAAATTCAAAAAAAAGCTAATGTAAATAGAAAATGTTTGGTGACAGGGGTTTATTGGGGCGGGGGAGAGTGATGCCTAGGAGGCAGAATAGCGCAGGAAGGAAGATGTAGAGGCAGTGCTGGCCTGAGGGGTCTGGGATTGGGTGGGTTGGGCTTGCTGGTGAGGGGTGTTAGTGGCGGGGGTGGAGGCAGAAGGATTTTGTGTGATGGCTGCCATATGCTGCTCATCATATTCCTCATTGATTATTGGCTGGATGGGCTGGTAGGTGGCAGTGGCCCAAGGTGGAAGGCGCTTATCCTTACGTGATTGGTTGCCCATGCTCACATGGAAGACAATTTGGGCAAACAAGTCAGCCACTATTTGGCGGCAAAGAGAAAATTGTGGTCAAGGACCCCAAGATAGAGGTTGTTGAAAGCCTGAGGGCGGCGCTCCTGTAATGTGGATCCCATGTTGAAGAAGACAACATCAGCCAGATGGATGTCTGCATGGCCGGCAGGGTAGACTGAGGCCTGGTGCCTGCGTTGCTGGATGGCCTCAAGGGCAGTGGAGCTACCCTCCATCTGGTGGCTCAAAAAAACCTGGTATTTGGAATTTGAGCCATCCCAGGAGTCAAGTAATCCACTGAGGATGTGGCTGTATGAGTAGCCATTGATGAAATCTGGGTTTTTCTAATAGTAGACAAAACCCTTGGCTGAAACAGCCAGAAATGCACCAATTAATGTCCCCTTCTTGACCTTCTTCCTTTCTTTTTGAGTGGTGGCTCTTCCTTGCTTGCCAAAATCATCAAAAGCTATTGATAGCTTGTAATAGAAGATAAACATGACATCATTAGTTAGACTAGTCAGGTATCAGACCAGGGTTGAATCAATGGCGGTGTCATGCGGGGAATCCTCAGCGCCATCCCATTGGTTGCTGGCAAAATTGGTAAGAACCCATATGGAAGCCACCTTCCCATACATCCAGAGCTGCACCATGCTCTCAGACACCCAAATGCCATGGTGCGCAAGTTGCTTCTAGACCTGGGTCAATGGAAGCTTGGGATCACGCTGGAGAAGGTCAAGCATGATTGGGTATGCCTCAGATATTTGTGACTTGGGGGCTTTCTTGGGCTTCTTGGCCATCCCAATCAGATTCCCCCTGTTCATCAGGTTTTTGAATTCCTGCCTGACAGTAGCTTGGGTAAATTGCAACTGGGTGGCAATCTGTTCCCAGGACAGACCCTGTAGATTCAGTGCCAAAATTTCCTGAAGAATTCGGGCGGTGATGATTTGTTGCTTGGGGCGCTGGGACAGAGGAGCTGAAGCCTGATTGACTGTAGGGGACAGGTTTGCTGGTGGCAGGAAGTTGTTTTAAATCAAGGTTGCCATCCTGATTGGTTGGTTGGTGGGCAGCTTGTGCGGGGGTGGGTATGGGAGCAGGGGCAGAGCTAGACACTATGTGACTACTGAACAAGTCAAAGCCATAGGGGTCAGTGGTCAGGTACAGGTCAGCTTCCTTGTTACCCGCCTTAAAGGCTTGGGTATAGACAGGTGCCTCCACGCCCTGAGCCTTGCCTCCATTGAAGCTGGCTTGGCTGCTGCTGGCTTGGCTGCTTGTGTTGTTGAAGATGTTGCTGTTGAAAACCATTGTAAAAAACCTAGGATAAAATCACTAAATGTAGAAATTTTAAAATGTAATGATTTTTTTTATTTTAATCTTGAGTCCATATTTGGAAGGTTCTCCAAACCATTCCATACAAATCTGGAGCCATGAAAATGAATAAAATGCCTCTGTTCCTAAATTAGATAGCTGCTGATTGGCTGTTAAACTGTTGTTTTTCTATTTTAGGCTGCTCATACTAAACATCTTGTGTGAGTTCATTTTGTTTTGTGCTTGTGGAATCTTACTTCTAGATTGCTCAAATTTTGTTTCATTTTAGTCCTTTTGTTGGTGCTTTATATGAATCCTGATTGGATTATAATATACTCTGGAACAGCATCCATCCATTTCACTTGTTGCGTCAGTTCATTTTGTTTGTGGTTTGAACTACACCGCTTGATGTTTGATATAATTTTGTATAATGGGCTAGTGAAATTTTGTTTTTGGTTTGACAGTTCATTTAATAACTGAAAATATTTAAATTAATTGAATCCTGAATCTTATGCAACTTGGATTTTGTTCAAATCTGAAATCATTTTGTTTAAATCTGAGGTATTTTTAGTTGTTGTCATAGCTTTTAAAACTACTGTACATTTCATGATATTGAAAAGGTTACATCCTATGATGTGACTCAAGGTGTGATGGTAGTGTAGTATGGTATCCCCTCTCTGTGTAGTGAAAATATAAGGCGTCTTCTCACCTGTCTCTGCACGACAGCAGACATTAACAGTGTCAGTGGTGAACTGACTTTTGTTGTCCTTCAGCTTGTAAATAGTCATGGAGTTAAGGCCTTTATAATGAGTGGCCTCAGGACATAGATAGAGCATGGGCCAGTCTGGATCTAAGCCATTCTCTCCCATTATAGATGCTACGTACAGTCTGGAGAGGATGTTGGCTGTGACAAGTTTCTTCCCAGGATTTTATTCAATACACAACTGATAGGGGGACAGGCGCTTAACCCAGCCTTCTTGGTGTTGTGTTAAGTGTGTCTGTGTATTGAAGTACTGAAGCAACTTATGATCTGTCAGGATGCGTGGTGGAAAGGTGGCACCCTCCAGGTAACAGCACCATTTCTTGACACAGTGCACAATTACCAATAGCTCTTTTTCATGAATTGGGTAACATTGTTCCAAGTCAGTGAGCTTCCTGGATTTGTAGGCCATAGGGAGAAAAACGCCCTCATCAGTTTTCACCCTTAGCACAATCCCTATGGCTCTGTCAGAGGCATCAGTCTCAAGTCTGTACTGGCGGTTCCAATTGGGAAATTTCAATATGGGTGCAGTTGTAAGTCTTTGCTCCAGCGTCCCAAAGGCTTGATCTCTGGTAGGGGTCCAGTGGAAGTGCTGTTTTTTGTTTAGGAGCTCAGTGAGGGGTGAAATTAGTTCCCTGCAGTTGGGGATAAACTTCTGCACATAGGCAACCATGACCAAGAAGTTACACACCTGACCCACATCAGTAAGGGGTGGCATGCTTGTGATTGCCTTAATCTTGGCAGGGACAGGCTTTATCCCTTGGGAAGGGATGATGTGCCCAATTAACAAGAGTTCTGACCAGAGAAATTTGCATTTGGAAGGTTTGGCCTTTAGCTGGTTTTTACAAAGGGTGTTGAGGACAGCACAAAGGTGTTGGAGATGTGTGGTTTGATCTTGACTGAAGACAATAACGTTGTCAAGGTAAATAACAACACACTTTTCAATTAAAACTTCAAATGCTTTGTTCATTAACATGGCAAAGGTGTAGAGAGTGTTGGTCATTCCAAAGTTCATGACAACACTCAAACAACCCTTAGCGTATCAAAAGGAAGTTTTTGCCTTGTACCCTGGTGCAATGTGGACCTGGTTGTACCCTGCGGTGAGATCAATCTTATTGAAAATCTTTGCACCTGCAAGTGTGCCAAACAGGTTGTCAATTAGCAGTAAGGGGTATTTGTTTTTGACTGTCACTTCATTTAGAGTGCAGTAGTTGGTTACCAATTAGAGGGACCTGTCCTTCTTAGCTACAAAAAAGAATGCAGCCCTGTATGACGAGAGGAAGGGGCAGATGAAGCCCTTATTGAGAGCGTCCATGAGATGTTGACGGAGAGTCTTGTCTTCCTTGGGATTCAAGAAATAAAGGGGAAGTGCTTTAGGCAGCAACCCTTGCAATTAAACAGCATGTTATATTTATCTTAGAGGAGGCAACTGGTATAATGTTTCACTGAAGACGTCCTTGTACTCCTTGAGGAGTGCTGCAAGTGCTGGTGGAGGTGTGGTGGTCAAGGAAGGGACCACAGTGGGTTTGGAGCAGATGACTTCACCTGAGCACTGATTAAAATCCAGTTTCCCCCTTGCAGTTGTACATACCCGTTTCTGTGAGCCTGAAAAATACATGTCATGGAGTAGTTTGCTCATCTTGATGGGGTAAATGTGGACGCCCACCCCATTTCTGTTGAGGGTGATTACAGATGTATCCCAGTCAATATATGGGTGATTGTGTTGGAGCCAGTGGAGGTCAGCAATAACATTGTGGCTGAGCCCTGCCATGATTAGCCCAGAGAGCTTAACCTGGATGTTCCCATTCTCACAGAGAAGGGTACTGTCTCATGAGTGATTTCCACTCTACAGGAGCTGGCTACACGTACTGCCTTGAATTGAGTAGGCATTTGATATAGTTGCTGAGAATCTGCAAAATCCTGGTTGAACATGGTGTAATTGGCCCCAGAGTTTACCAAAAGTTTGTGGGTGTTCCCCACAGAAACAGAAGGGGTAGGCCAAGCGGGTGATTTTATTGGAAGAATGACTTACTTGGAGAGCAGGGTTGTTTCTATGGACCTGAAATACATTGAGAGTTTCAACAGCGTGCACATTGTAATTGAAGGGGTTCTTTGCAAGGAGGGATTGAGAGTGAGGGTCAAGTGGGGTTGCAGAACCTCTTGTATCTACAACCCCCAGGATTTTTCCAGGTCCTCAACCTGAGCTAACTGGAGCTCCCCCTTGCAGAAGCTCTTAGCCCCATTCTTCTGCTGACGGAATTGGTGCCAGCCCACCTGGTTGTGGGAACTGCCAGGTGCAGGAAAAGACTGAGGGGGTGTGTTGTTAGACCTGTGGAACCCCATCAAAGCTTGATTGTTGGCCTCCACAATGGCCTTATAGCAGTTGTCAATGGAGGTACAGCGCCATACAGGAACCCATTTGCAAATATGGGGCTTAAGCCCATTGACTATGAGAGTGAGCAACATGGCATTTATGTTGATGACTGCTTCTGGGGCGGCAGCAAGGTTCTTGGGGACAGATCCTGTTTGTTTGATTGTCAGGAGGGGAGTTCTCACTATGATGGGTAAAAATTTTCACTGTAACGGTATCTGGCGGCGTCCCTGAATGTTACCCATGTGACATCTTGCTCTTGGCTTGCCCAGTTGGTAAACCACACTGCATCAGGCTCTGTAAGGCGCCCAGATGCGGTGGCAACCCACATGGGCTCAGTCACTTGGCAGATTCAAAGGCGTGTTTCTGTAGAATGGAGCCAGCTAACAATGTCAGCCCCTTCCACACCACCCACAAAAGACTTGAGCTGGAGGTTTAACATGTGTTGTAAAAGGTCCAATTAAGGAAGGGTGACACTGGCGTCATGCTGCCTGAGGCAAAGTCAATTTTACACACTTGTAAGCACCAGCTGGTCCTGGTAGATAAAATATTCTTTGGGGATTTACCCCTTGAGGATTGGAAGGAAAGTTTCTTGGTGGGGAGTAGCCATACAGCCTGTACTTTGTCCTTTCTTGGGGGAATTTTTCTCTTAGGTAGGTTGTAAACCTACATCTGCTACCACTGTTGCAACTGAACCAATGAGAGTTAGGTATTTGATTGGGGAAGACAACATTTCAATAGAAAGGACAAGAATGAATAGAATAAGATGTACTTTTTTGTAGAATGTTGTTACTAATATACCATATGGGGAAAGCCACCAGGCCACAGGGGGTGGCACAGTGGCAGGTTCCATGTAAGGTTTGAGGCCAAGGAATAACTTGTGCAGGGATAAGCAAGGTTGAATTGGTAGCGCTCCTAATTAGGAGAAAGTGCCTGCAATTTATCATTACCATCAGATTGATCCATGTTGTTAGATACGTCTTGGGGCAACTCATTGAGCGCCCCCTGTGTATTGTAAGATATGTTGGCAGGCAAGGAGGGAAACTTGGTTGCAACATGAGGTATGACTTAAACTTAAACCAACACTAATGTTTGAACTTAGGCTGTTGCTTGATGTGAAAGAGGCCTCAGATTCAATCTCTGTCCCTGAAGAAACTAGTTCAATTAGTTCAACCAGGAGGAAATTTTAGGGTAGTTTAGGGAATATACTACCAACTTATCTTAAAAATTTAGGGCTATTATTTACAGCCCCTAGAGATCCAAAAGATGAGAGTTCATATTCTTTGCTTTCTTTAGCTAATTCATTAGTGACAGAACATTTTGAAATAAGGTTTCTGACAGAGGCACTTTCCAGAGGAATTACTATAAGGAGGCTGGAAAACAGGGTCATAAAAAAGGCAAGTGGTGTCAGAACAATTGGTTTTACATGACTTTCTTGATTTGGAATGTGTCTTTGTGTGGCCATGATTCTAACTAGGGATGCTTTGGCTCAGCCCCAGCTATCTTCTGGCTCTGGGCTGCTACATCCAAGCCAGAATTGCTATATATTTAAATATCCTTAGATAAGTCTTTGAAGTGGGTGTCCCAGTACAAGAAAATGGCCAAAGCTGCCCAGGGCTTAGCTGATGCAGCCCTAATTCCAACCAAGTTTTCAGAAATAAAGCCCAAATATACATGCAGTTAAAATACAGCTTGATTATCACATTTAGAGCACCAGCAGTTGAGTTTAATGGTACAATAAAACAAGCACAGTGGATCAATTGTTGCGCTTTTTTGCATTACAGAGCCACAATTATTTGAGATTATAGGGAACAGGACATATTGCCAGAATACAGTCATATGTGAGGATATGAGTAGTATCATATCAGAAGAGCCAGGATTGAATGGAACCTTGATTATTTCCTGTACAATGGCTTCTGATTGCGCAGAAGCGCTTAAGGGTTAGGATAAAAGTCAACCAGATTAAAGATAAAATAAAGATGGTTCAAAGATGATTTTATTGTAAATAATTAATTCTTCTTATACCTTCTACAAGGGTAATATCTGGGCTGCTAGCAATGTCTTCTAGGACATTCTAACACGCCCCTAATTTGGGTAATTATTAATCTAGGTTTGGCACTTCTTGCATGTCAACCAATAGAATATCTTCATCTTCACCCAGCACAGGTGATCCTTGCTGGTGTGGAATAATTTAGTTACTTCAGGATCACTTCCTGCTTCCTTGGAATACCACAAGCTTAATGCTTATTAATGTGATAAATATGGGAATTTGATATTATGGGGAATCAAACTCAGCGCCTTGGCGTTTGATGTAAAAGTAAGGCAGCGCTGTGGCGCTTGCAATAATTTTCAGTTGGCGCGGCGGTGCTTGACGTAAAAGTAGTTTGGCGCCTGATCCAATTGCAAGGCGGCACTTTGTGTATTTTTAAAGTGCCGCAGGTGGTGAATCATGTATCATTTAATTGTTGTGACAGCGCTTATCATTGGCTAGTTTAAGGCTCAGGTCAACAGACTACTGCTAATCTAGGATGCATATAACTTATACTACCAATTTATGTTATTTGGTAGCTGCAATTCATATCTGCAAGCTCCGGCATAATTAGTATAATTGTATTTTGTACTAATAATTTATGGATTTGTTTGTAGCAATCCCAATCTGTGGGCTCTGTCATAATTGGCATCATTTCTTGGTCAAAATTCCCAACATATCCCCCCCACTTGACCAAGCACTACTTCCTTTATTCCTCAGATGAACCCAACCAGTAACAACAACAATAACTGCCAAAGTATGCGCCAAGCATACAATGCTATGATGGCCACCATGGGCAAGGCAGAGCGTAATGCCTTCCGCAAAATGTCCTGCTCTGTGAGGATTGCCTTCCTCAACTGTCTTCACTCCAGCAAGGAACAATTCCACAAGCAAGACTGCGCCACCACTGTGGCTGGCTCTGTCCCTAATTCCGCTCCCAGCTCTGATGCTGGTGATCTTTTTGAAGAGAATTCCTTATTTGATGAGCCTCCTCCTGTCCCAGTGTGCCTCCTGTCTGTGGTCCTTCTGGAGCTTTGCACCCATTCCTACAGTGCTTGCCTTCCTCTGGTGAGCCTCCTGCCACCCCATTGTTGATGCTTTGCACTTGGCGCAAATCAGACAAGGTCCCAATGGACTTCCCCAATCTGCTGAGTCAGTTTGGCGTGTGTCATCACAGAGACAATGTGCAGCTTTGTCCAACCCATGCACTCCAATGAGGATGCCACGACTCCTATCTGTGCTGGTGAGCTCTACCACAGCTGATATGATGCCTCTTGCTTGGCTGCTGAGGTGCGCCTTGGCCTGCAGTCTGCTTCCTTGGCGCCTGTCCAGATCTCTGCCCAGAACTCCCACACCATTGCCATCAGTAACAACTTCATAGATGAGATGACTTGGATTTAGGCCCTCAAGCTTGCCGCTGACCCGGCAGTCCACCAGACCCTGGACCTTCCTATCCAGGCCAACACCAGTTGGCGCTTCTCGGCTATCTTTAAGGTGTTCCTTCAAGAAGTGAGCACTGGTGACACCAGTCTATATCTTCCCTTTGCTGCTGCTGAGTGCCACTTCATGTGGTACACCCCCAATAGCTGCCAGCCTGGCCAGCCAGGGTACGCTGGCTGTTGCCTGGAGCACTATTGTGCTATGGATTATCAGCTCCGGGTTCTGTTGCCACTAGCCTACTCCTACATGGAGGACACCCTGATGGACTGCCTGTCAATTGGAGCTGCATTTCCTCTTGTGGTGGTTGGGGCCACCTTGTGCCTGTGAGCCGGCTCTGCCTCCTTCTCTACAACTGGTCTACCATGTTGCGGAACTCCCAGTTGGCCTGGGCTCAGATGCTGGTGATCTTGGCACATGTGCATCAACACCTCAATAATGATTGGTACCTCTTTCCTGCCCACAAGCGCCCTGTTGTCAATATCCAATGCCCTGTGAATCATCCCCAACGTGCCAACTGCCAAACCACTCCCCCTGCTGCATCCTCCTCCCAGCTGTGCAGAGGCACTCCTGCTTCCAGAGACCGTCCCCAGTAAGCTTCCTTTTGCAATAAACTTGCTTGGCTCCTTATTCTTTTTTATTATCTTTTTAATTTTATCTTTTTTGCTCATTCTTTATTTTAATCATCTTTTTGTATATTTTTAATCTCTTATTTTTCATTTTTCTTCCTTTGAATATTTTTTGGAGATATGGTGCCCATTCTGTTGACTGAGCGCCCAGTCTTTTGTTTATAACTGTGTGCCTGTTTGGGTCTTGCCGGCAACTTTGCAGGTCTGGCCCCCAGGAATTTGAATTAGAGTTATTCTTCTGAAGTAGCATATTGCTCTCCTTCCTAGAGGAGGCTTAAATAAAGTAACAGTACTATTGGTTGTGCCTAGAGAGCTCCTGTATGACTTGTTGTCTTGGTGAGATTTTGGTTGGCGCCAGAGTAAGAAACTGGTTGTTTGTTGCCAATGTAGAGGTGGCCAGCGCTGCTCAAGTCTCTGCAAGAGTGGAGTATCCTTTGAGTCCTTTGACTTCTTAGGCCCTTAATCCAGCAAAGTTGGCTGGTACAGTTCAAACCTGTGAACACTTTTGTTTGCTTCTGTAATATCAAATATGCTTTGAGCACAATCATGCAGCAAGGTAAGTGTAACAAATTGCTGCTCAAAGCACTTCCATGAATTGATGAAGACCTTAGCGTGTCCAAACAACAGGGTTGGTGTAACAACTTGTTTCTTGTTAGTGCCTCAATAAACCAATGTAGACCTTTAGCGCGCCCATACAACAGGGTTGGTGTAACAACCTGCTGCTTGGTAGTACTTCAATCAAACAATGTATGCCTTAAGCGTGCTCATACAACAGGATTGATGTAACAACCTGTTGCTTGGTAGCGCTTTGATGAAACAATGTGTGCCTTAAGCGCGCTCATTCAGCAGGGTTGGTGTAACAACCTGCTGCTCAGTAGCGCTATCAAGAATTTTTGCAAGGACATCAAATGTATTCTTGTACTCCAGTTGTGTATCCTTTTAGACTTGTACCACAGCATGAACTAGAAACCTGAACTGACACCTTCACATTGGTGTTATGTGTTGCTTCCTATGATGCTGGTCTTCATTGGCGCTTGGATGTGCCGCCTGCAGTTACCAGTGGTTTTCTAATTGACTACTTCTTCTACAGGCAAATGTGTGCCCCCTGTAGTGAGCACCATTGTTGCGCTTTTTGCATTACAGCGCCACAATTATTTGAGATTATAGGGCACAGGACATTTTTCCAGAATACAGTCATATGTGAGGATATGAGTAGTATTGTATCAGAAGAGCCAGGATTGAATGGAACCATGATTATTTCCCGCACAATGGCTTCTGATTGCGCAGAAGCACTTAATGGTTGGGATAAAAGTCAACCAGATTAAAGATATATCAAAGACAAGTCAAGATGTTTATTCATTGTAATTTATTAATTCTTCTTATAACTTCTGCCAGGTTGATCTCTGGGCTTCTAGCAATTTCTTCTAGGACATTCTAACACGCCCCTAATTTGGATAATTATTAATCTAGGTTTGGCGCTTCTTGCACGCCAACCAATAGAATATCTTCATCTTCACCCAGCACAGGTGATCCTTGCTGGCGTGAAATAATTTAGTTACTTCAAGATCACTTCCTGCTTCCTTGGCATACCACAAGCTTAATTCTTATTAATATGATCAATATGGGAATTTGAGATTATGGAGAATTGAACCCAGCGCCTTGGAGCTTGATGTAAAAGTAAGGTGACACTGTGGCGCCTGCAATATTTGCCAGGCGGCGCTGTGGCGCTTGCAATAATTTTCAGTTGGCGCTTGACGTAAAAGTAGTTCAGCGCTTTGGCGCCTAATCCAATTGCAAGGCAGCGCTGCAGCGCTTTGTATATTTTTAAAGTGCTGCAGGTGGTGAATCAAGTATCATTTAATTGCTGCAATGGCGCTTATCATTGGCTAGTTTAAGGTTCAGGTCAGCAGACTACTGCTGATCCAGTATGCATATAATTTATACTACCAATTTATGCTATTTGATAGCTGCAATTCATATCTGCAAGCTCTGTAATAATTAGTATCATTGTATTTTGTACTACTAATTTATGGATCTGGTTGTAGCAATCCTAATCCATGGGCTCTGTCATAATTAGCATCATTGCTCAGTCAAAATTCCCAACAACAATCAAACACTTGCAAAATTGTTTCACTGTCCCTTAAATAAGTGGATATTATTTATCTGATTCATATCCAGAATGCAACAGACCTGTTCCTACTTGCTGCTCTCTTTGCCTATCAATAAAGACATCATCAGATGACAGAAAAATCTCATTTTACCAAGCTGTATGGGCAAGAGGAAGCTACTCTCTTGATCTTGAGACACCCTCTGATAGAATTTGATGCAACCATCAATCCCAACCCCCATGTAAAGGACTTGACTAACAGAACCATTGATATCTAGGTCGCAGCATACACCTCTTCATACAAGACTAGGGTTTTAGAGCTGTCTCCTTCCTATGCATCCCAATATGTCCTTCCTAAGTTATATGTGTGGATTTGGTTCTCCACCATCAGAATTATTTGGAAAGGCCAGGCTCATAAGCTGGATTCTCTTGTGTTGGTCCCTGTGAAGTCATCTTTAAGAAAAAGTTGAGTATACCATTAAGTTGCTGTCTTCATATTGATATTTCTCCTGAGTGCATGCTAAGTTCCTTTGCCAGTATCAGCTCCTCTGTTCAATATCAAGAGGGGAAATAACATGAACTGTGGTATTTGCAGTATTTTGATATCACTTTCAAATCATGATACCTGCAAAGATGTGATGGGGTTTGTGTTTGATTTCAACAACAGCCCCATTGCTTGACCAGGGCTTTACTAATGCCCACACATTTGGGGTTGTGTCACATGATTTATTCTGATCCCAGTACCATGGTAGACACTCCCACCCCCTCAATCTTTCTAATGAGGTATCAGCGCTCCAACTAGCTATAAAAGCCCTGACCCTGTTTCAAATGAAGACAAGTTTATCCACATGTGTGTTGGCTTTTATCTACTTCAGCGCCTCTTCCCTTTTTACTGAGAGGAAACTCTCCTTGCCCTTTCCAGGAAGTCAAGATAAACCCTCTTAATTTTGCCCTGAAGGCTAACTCTTGGAAAATCCAACCCTCAGACCCTTCATTACAAAGGTTCCCTGCTGCGCCATCTTGGATGTTGAACCCAAGAGCGGTACATAACACTATCAATGCAGATCACCACAGGTCCTGTATGATTGACCTTTGATACCATGTGACTGAGCCTATTGGGGCAGTTCTGGTGGGCTACCAGCCATGATAATCTTCTTTAAATAGATCTTTATTAGAGCTCTTCAAGAGCGGCAGTATGAAGGGCTGCTGCCTTAGGCAAAGTGGGGATACAAAGGTCAATTTAATGCTGCCACACCACATATTGGATTGTCTATTTGGTCTATGCTGGAAATCCAACTGCAAGGGAGGTCTAATGAATCACCATTACATCATACTGGGGGAAATTTTAATGCTTTAGTTATAATTGGATGTGACTATCTTGGTCCATGATAGAAAATTCCACAATGAGGTCAGGTCCAATAATAACAAAAATATAGAGGCAGGGCAAGCAAGAGCAACATAAATCAAACCTGAGACCTCTG
>QTSX02003812.1:0-103817 GCA_014839935.2 Entomophthora muscae | reverse complement strand
AGTTATTAAACTTTAAAATCATCCAAACCCAGAAAGTATACAATATTATTCATTTCAAATCATGGATATAGAAACTCTGCTACTATTCAAGGCCATATCAAGAGAAAACAACTTCCCACAACTAAACCAATAACTCCAAATAAATACATATTTAATCTAAAATATATTTTTTTATTTTAATTTTATGGACTGTCAATCACATTCCCAACCCGCTCCTGCACCAGCCTGCGGGGCAGCCCGTCCACGAGGGCGTCCCAGAGGGTCCAAGAACAGACCCAGAACCCAACTTGAAGGGATTCATGCCAATACACATGCCTCCCAAGGTGTCATTGCCAGCCAACCACCTCCCGCATCCCAGGCCCAATCAACCAGCTTGAATCCCAGGCAGAAGCCACTCTCAAGGCCTGCCACCAAAGTCTCCTACACCAGGGTCACCAGGAACACTGAGGTTACTTGCACCCCCACTGTGTACCCAGTTGTCACCTGGCCCCGCACTCTTGACCCAAGAGTTGCTACTTCCTGCCCCGCGTCTTTGACACCATCTACGAGCCATTGGCAGCCACTGTTGAGCCATCTGCACCTGTGATCTATTCCACCATTGATGGCGCCAGCACAACCAAGCGTGATCTCACCTTCTACATGAAGGTCCCCGTCCCCTGTGTCAAGCCTGGTAGCCAGGATGCTGTGGTACCTGTCAAGGGCCGACGTCGGTTGATGTATAGTGAGTGTGAAGCTCTCCTTAACTGCTTGAACGGGGGAATGGCGGTTCGGGATATTGCGTCCCAATTTGGTGTCACAGCCAGGTACATTGCCAACATTAACACCAAGTATGGCAATACCGGGCAAATTGCCGAATCCACCAAGGCTAAGCGGCAGCCAAAACTCTTGCAGCCTGTGCACATTGACACAATCAAGCAGTGGGTAGCCAGGGATTGCCACCTGGACACGCTTGCTGTCCAATCAATGCTTGCCACAGAGTTTGGGCTTTCTGTTTCTAAAACCCTTTTTTACAAAACAATGGTTGATTTGGGCTTCTCTTGGAAGGTGCTTGGAGTTTCTCCATACAACAGAAACAGTGAAAAGACCATCAAGGATTGACACATTTATGCCGAGACATATCTGGCACTAAAGGAGACTGGCAACGTACAGTTCTTCTATATTGACAAATTGTCGCTTTCCTCCTCACTCAGGTCTAGGCATGGGTGGGTTGAGAAGGGGTCCAAGGACGGCGTAGCCCATTGTGCAGCTGTCTGATCCCAGACCTATTCCATGGTTGTGCTTCTTGGTCCTCGTGGGTTGGACCAATACCAAATGATCAAGGGTTCCCACAATAGCGGGACTTTTCTTGATTTTCTCCAAGTTGTCAAGGAGTACCTTTGGATAAATTATAGCGGCACAACCAACGTTATTGTGCTTGATAATGTTGGGCTTCACAAAGTGGATCTGGTTGTGTCCGAGTTCCCCCCATCAACAAGAATAGCCACTCCTCCAGCCACCGCCTTGCTGATTGTCCAATGAGACTTCTCTTCCTCCCGCCATATTTCCCATTCCTGAATCCAATTGAGGAGGTGTTTGGTTGGATCAAGAATAAGGTGAAACAAGGCCTTCCACAGGACACCAAGGACCTATTCAATATTCTCGAGGTCAGCCAATTTGCAATGCCACCCGATGTGGTGGCAGCTTTTTACAAGCACTTGGAATCCTTCCTCCCTAAAGCCCTGGCCTCCAAGCCAATCAGATAAATGGGCTCTCCAATTTACTTTGTTTTTATTTTTATTTATTTTGTTTTTATTGGGTCTCAAAAATTACTATTTATATATAATAATTTGATGTGTGATTGTATTATAGACATATAAGAATACGTAGAAAAGGTAAGTAAAATTAACTATACTAGGTATGAAGAATATATTTTTATTATAATGCACTGAATACTTTATTAAATGTTGCGCTACCAAATAAATAAATTAAAAAAGATTGAAATAGAATTTTTTATTTAAATAATTGTTAATCATTGTTGGTACTTTGGCTTTTTTATGCCACAAATTGGACCTTGCGTGTCATCATATGATCCTTGTTATTTCAGTGCCACTATAGCCACATGACACGGCAACCAATGATTTTTATGTATTCCTTACTAATCTTGTACTTAGGATGCAGTTCAAGTATATTGAATATGTTTATGCAAATCATATTACAAGGGAAAGGTAATTCAAGTTCTGAACAATCATTTGTTTAGAGCAATAGTGGAGCGGGCCGCATGATTCAGATAAATTCAATTCTCCATGTTTATCTTTGTAATAAATGGACCCGTACTTGACAAGTGGTAAATAAAAACATTTTTAATTCTTTTTTTTATTTAATGTATTGGCAACTATAACTAAAGTCTTTTAATATACTTAGATATATTAATGATTATAATTTACATGCTAAAATTTAAAATAAAAATTAAAATATTAAAATTAAAATATTAATTATAAATCTTAAAAGTTAAATATTTAAGTTTAAATAATCAAAATATAAATTTTTTATTAAATTGTGATTTATGCAATATCAAAATATTTGATATTAAATATGTCAATATTAAAGATTTTAACAGTGAATATTTTAATATTTAAAATAAAAAAATAAAATAAAAATTTTAAGTTGCAAGGAAAAATGATTTATTAGGGGAATGCAAATTGCAAGGGGAATGTGTTTATTCCGGGGAAATATACCCCAAAATTAAGTTTTCAGCTAATGCATCTAATTGGGACCACATACTCTTCTGTATGTGGTGAATGACTCTGGCGCCAATTGCTAGAGGGGTGGCGCTCAACACCCTGGTAGTGGCTGACTGTCTTATAAAAGGCAAACAGGTGAGGGAATCCACTAGCAGATTTTTTTTGGGGGGCACATAGTACTCGTATAGAGTTGCCAATGCAAATGAATCATAGAGGACGTGCTCAACTGTCCTGTATCCCTGTGGTGTTTTCTGTCTGTCAAGGGCTACGTGGCATATGTCAATCTGTATAGGTACATCTTCTAATTTTTTCACGTTGGCTTTCAGTATGCAATGGAGCAGGATTCCCAGGTACACCGCGACGTGGATCCTTTGCAAGGTATATTTCTCCGAGAACATGCATAATTTTTTGAATGTTTGTATTAACCTATTGATATAGGACGTTTGGTTGAACTTGAAGAGGGTACCAGGGGGCGCCTGACTTGAATCTGCCCCCCAGGCCTTGGCAAACAATATCATTAAAAGTTTAAAACTATTCACGAGGACTGCATCCCCAACTTTATTTGATAGAGCCTTAAAAATTTCATTTAAAATTGCTGATTTCAGATATTCATTTCCTATTTGAAAATTGGTTTTTATTAAACTTTTTTTCATTTGTTGATATTTGAGAATGGGAACCTTTGAACACTTTCATATATGTATTCATTGAAGTTCAGTTTCAAATCCCCACAAATTTCATTCATTTCTTTTATTTTGATTGTTGATCCTAATTTGTAGGCTTCTCTTATCCATGGCAAGCACCCCGCAGGTGGTTGATATTCCCTGATTTGAGCTTCACTATTAAAAAACATATTCATATTCTGCTGAACTATTTTATTTATTTGGTTTTTATTTATTTGTTTTATAGGGGCCACCAGTGACCGGTAGCCCCCATAAAACCAACTCAGCATAAAAGCCACCACTTCCGCGACCTCATCCCCATCCCTGGTGATGACTAAAATAAATATAAGTTAAACATAAAAAACTTACTGATTGTTTCCCCTGTGGCCCCCTCAGCCACAGGCACCATATTGACAAACTTCTTGAGGGTTGGATGCTCTTCATTAATTTTCTTAGGCTTAATTTTTCTTATTCTTCTTGCAACTTGTGCTTCCTCTTGATTTTCATTTGATAAAGCTTCTGTATTTCTTGATGCGCTTCTGCTTCTTGCTTGTGTTTCATTTTCATCTGTTTCCATTTGGTCAGTTTCCTCTTTGTTGGTGTTAATTTCCTTTTGAATTTCTGTTCCTTCAATTAGTTTTATCTTCTTATTGTTTTCTTTGGCCCCCTGCCAGAACTCCCACAAATTTTAGGCCGTGTTGTTGAATTCAAGACTTGATAAAATAGTTTCCTGTAGATTAAGTAATTTTTCTTTATTCTTTTCATCTATAATATTTCCCAACTTATCCAGGGCATCTTCTTTTGACTGTATCAGTGGCTGGCCCTTGTTACCCAGCTTCCCTGTCACTATTTCCCTGATATTTCTTTCTATCTTGACAACCTTTTGAAGGTGTGCTTCTAATTTGTTGATTAAGTTATAGATTGTTGACATATTGTTCAAATTCCATCAAAAACTGGTTTTTATAGTACTATATTCAGCGCATACATATTTTTCATCATCATTTATAAATTAAAGACAATAAACGTAAATATTGCATTGAAATATTGCAATTAGACGTCAAATCTTGCTATTTTGATATTATGTGCATAACTCAATGCATTTTGTTTAATAAAATCCACTGTAAACTTGTCCTTTTCCATTATAATTTAATGAAATGGATTGTGTTTATATTAGGGCCATTAATGCTTAGTACAAATATTGAAAATTAGTGCATTTTATAGCCTGTATATTTACCTATTGGTAATAATTCTATAAACTTTTCAGTTTGATTTTACGAGGTAATAATAATGTAATGTGTTAATAGATTACTGTTTACTGTCATTAATTGGCTGATTTTCTTTGCTGTGGCAATTGTGCATTTTCTTATATTTCTGCACTAGTATCCAATTGGATGTGAAGCCAACCAATTGGATACTAGTGCGGAAATATAAGTAAATGCACAATCGCCACAGCAAAGAAAATCAGCCAATTAATGACAGTAAACAGTAATCTATTAACACATTACATTATTATTACCTCGTAAAATCAAACTGAAAAGTTTATAGAATTATTACCAATAGGTAAATATACAGGCTATAAAATGCACTAATTTTCAATATTTGTACTAAGCGTTAATGGCCCTAATATAAACACAGTCCATTTCATTAAATTATAATGGAAAAGGACAAGTTTACAATGGATTTTATTAAACAAAATGCATTGAGTTATGCACATAATATCAAAATATCAAGAGTTGACGTCTAATTGCAATATTTCAATGCAATATTTACATTTATTGTCTTTAATTTATTAACAATGATGAAAATATCCATGGAAATAATTATATGTTACCACATCAAATGTACAAGATTCTTTACATATGGGGAATGCTAACAATGTAAAAAGAAAATATTATTAAGTATGAATTGAAAGAGAGATATCAATTTTAATAAGTTGTCACAAAGAAAAGATTTATTTACTAATCAAAGGATGGGAAGGGAAGGGAATGGGCAGAATGGACATCACTTTCATCTGCACCTGTGAAAAGGGGCAGCATCAGAGATAGTGGGGAGGGAATGGGTGGTGGCTTGGGAGTCAGGGTTGGAAGGCAGGTGGCTTGATGGGGGGGGGTTGGGGAGGCAGGGTCTGTTGACTGGGAAGGGGCAGCAAGAGCGGTTTGCTTCAATTGCTCAAATTCTTCTTCCGTCACATATACTGGCTTGACAAAACAGATGGACTGGCATGAGGGGAGATGGGGGTCCTTTCTGGACTTATCACTATCACTTGCATAGAAGATGACAAGATCAAATAAGTCCTGGACAGACACGGAAGGGAAAAGCTCATGCCCCTTATCAATCTGGGTGCATAGTTTGTTGTAGGTGGCAGGCTTCAAGCGCCTAAGGGCGGAACCAAAATTGTAGAGACATACATCTGCAAGGTGCATGTTGGTGTAGTTGATGGGGTAGGACCAGCAGGTATGCCCTGCAGCCCTGATTTTTTGGGTAGCCCATTCCCGCTGCTCCATCTCCGCACTCAGTACAACTGTGTGCACAGTGTTTTGTGTGACCCACTCCTCCAGCATGGCCTTGAGCTCTGTCTGGTAGGCATACCCATCTGCGGTGTTCAAAATTGCTGAGTAATAATTGACACCCAATGAGGAAACTGCTAATAAAACCCCAACAAAACAATACAAGATTGGGCCACGCTTGTACACATCAGATTGGATGCGCTTCTCTCCAAAGTCTTGGATACTGGCTGAGATCTTGGCGTATGATAGGAAGATGACGTCATTACGGGCCCTCATTGTCCTCCCTTTAATAAAATTAATAATGGTTGCATTGTATGGGTCGGTATCCACCAAAATGGGGCCACCAAGAACCTGATTGAATAGGATTCTGGCGGCAACCACAACTCTGTGCATCCATGAATTCACCATTCTTTTGTTGGTGAAGATGCCGTGGAGTCCCAACTGGAGACATACCTGGACCAGGGGCATCCACAGGTCATGTTCCATAATGGCCATCATAAGGGGATGGGCTGTATCACCTTTGGTTGAGGTACAGGCACCAGTCAGGGTCTTCTTGGTAGGGGGGCCACAGTTGGTGTGGGCTCACAGGGTTGCAGCCACAGTGGACTTTGCAAAACCCATTGCGGCCGCAATTTCCCCGAGGGACATAAGCTTGCCTTGCTTTTCAATCATTTTGAGAACAATCTCCAGGGTGATCAATTTTCTTCTGCGTCTTGCAGGCTGATTGGCTGGGAGAGGGATATGTTCATCTTGTGAACTGGTCAATGCCATCTGATTGGCTGTTTTGGGGTTCTGGGCTCTCTGTGTGACCCCATGGCTAAAATGGCTGGTTCCAGATGCCATTGCTGATAAGGGATTTGGGTTGGCAGCTGCCTGTGCATGGTGGGCAAACAGGGCCATGCTGGAAGTTGCAGGGGAAAGAAAACACTCCTGTGTGGTGCTTGCGGAGGGGCCTGCGGGTTGGGAGTGGCCATAGAGGGAGGCTTCACTATTAGAAGACACAGTGTAACCCTGCATAATTTTGTCAAGGCCAGGGAGCAGCTCGTTGACTTGGTTGTTGTTGAAAGAAGACATAATAAAATTTTTATTATAATTTTAAACTCAAGAAGAGGAATGTATATTTTAGTCAATTTTATTGTTATATATGTCAATTTTGTGAATAATACAATCTAAATTTTAGCCAACCTAAAATGGAATAGGGTGATTTTTGAGAATTCCTATGATTCCTAAAAGAATTAGCACAAATCCACTCTAGATCCTTTAACATCCTTTTTGAGACACCCATAAATTATATTTATTTCAAATTTCTCGCAATTATGATTTGAAACTTGGTTCTTGGATTTGACAATCCCGCAATTTCAGATTCATTAATTTTCACATGATGTCTATGATTTTTTTGATATACAGAAAATCTCAAATCATACATAAGAATCCCTTATTTCTGATTCATGTATCCCGCATTTGTTTGTTGGGTTTTGTCTTTTGTTAGTTGAGTTATCTGCTCAAGAGATTCAAAATTTGCCAATTTAAATAAACCAAAAAAAGTCAAATTAAATGGTTGATTTTATTAATTATTTTACTTTTCAATCAGCTGAGTTGCCCGCAAAAGTGATTCAAAATTTGGACCAAGGATTTGACAATCCTGCATTTTTACTTTCAGGTTCTGAATTTACAGTATTCTAATTCACATGTATATTTCCCATTTGATCAACTACAGCGTGCTCTCACTCTACTTTACCATGGCATTATCAAACTACTCTAATTCTGACATATTGTACAGTGCCACATCTTGCTGTATGGGTACAGTATCTCTACAACTTAGTTAGCTTGGATCCTTTGATCTTTGAATATACCTGTATGTGGTATAGTAGCAGCCTTAATAAGGAAAGAAGGAAATAAAGTGTCAAGACAAAGCTGTCTCTTTATTTGATAGGGGTTAAGGGTATATAGCGGGAGCAGGGAACTGTTGCCAAAGAGAAGAGGCACCAACAAAAGGGCTTGCAATACAGAGGCAGTGGATAGGTGGCATAGAGAAATGCCCATGCACAAAAATGACCTGTTTCACTTGCCCTACCAAATGAAGGAAGGTGGCCCTTGGATGCTACTAGTGTCAGAATCCTGCCTTTCTTCTCTTCTACTATGAAATTGTTGAGGGTCTGGATATACAAGCATTCTGGCTACCACCAACCTACTAAACATCCAGCCATTGCCTAATTTAGTCCCCTTCCAATATACCGTTTGACATATCAAGAATAGTAACCAAGCAATATCACCTGACTGTTCAAGTATCCAGTGGCTTGAACCCATCTAGCACATGATCAACCCCTAGGTTCAATCCAACTAAATCCCCTCCACAGTCAACTCTATATAATTCTAAAGTATTATACAATAAAATATACTTCTCTTCTTTCTTAATTCCATATTTGAAGCTTCCCCAAAAGGCACTCCTTATCACTGGTAGCAGCTACAGTTTTTTGACCACACCCATGAAAGAGAAAATGACTGAACAAAACCTGCCCACCTTCACTCACTTACTCAACCAGGCCACATCCCAGGAGACCTGGAAAACTTACTTCTGCGCCCACAACACTGACAAAGATATACCTAGTGGATGCACCGTATTTGAAGGTCTGGTCATGCCCAAAGCATGCACCAAGATTATTCAATACAGTCACTCTCTTCAACCACAAACAAACACACAACCACCTATCACAGGTGAAGTGACCAACACCAAATACATTGGTATCAACAAGTTCTTTGGTAAAAACAAAGAAAATGTCATCAACTGGCTAGACCACTCAGCTGCTAAACTCTGCGCCAGCCACATCCCACATGAGAAATGGGTCCAGGAAGCCAACAAGCGCCTGTACAAGGCTGCAGCTAACTGGTTTGCCACCTGGGTTGGCTCACAAACTGACAACCAGCTTGATAACTGGGAAGAGTTCAAAGAGGACATCACCCACAATTTCTGCGTCACCAAATCTCTCCAAGACATTGCAATACAGCTCAGTGATCTTCCTCAGAAGACCACTATTGCAGCTTACGCCAACAAATTTGAGGAAATACATCACAAAATCCAAAACCCAGCACAAGCTGACAACGTACATACCAGAGCCTCATTCATCAACAGAATGAAGCCCTCTGTTGCTGCCCTCATCCGCCCAGAGGCTAACACCTCCATGCCTGCGCTCATTGCAGAAGCCAAGCGTGCTGAAAAACGCGTCAGCATGGAATATGCTGCACGCAATGGCAATTGCTCCAAAAATGGCAACAGCAGAGAAAACTCCTTTGGCAACAAACACCAAAATACTGTCAGGGACCCACTTGGCAGGGAATAGACTCCCTAGCTGATGGGCCAAGGCCCCCACATTCAAACCTGCAATTACCAAGCTGATAGGAACTGTGACCATTGCAAGATGTCCAAGGTGTCCTAGGTAAGCAAATCTTCTGAACATAGAACTGAAACAACCAAGTAGATAGTAACCCGCCAAATACATCAAGATGTAGAAGGAGGCATAAGGTCTAACCAGGGTAGGTTCAGCAGGAGGTGTGGTAAACAAACAACCATATTGGAACTTGCGTCCCCAATGTCCAGAAGGGTATTTGAACCATCCACTGGCAAGAGATTCCTTTTGGTGGGCGTCATCTGGAGAGGAGTTGTACCAGTCAGTTGTAGGTGTTGGGTTTTCCAAAGCCAAAACCACTGGCAAGAAGTAAGCTAGAAACCAGGATAGGAATAGAATTCCTCTCATGGCTTCAAAAAATGTGTTTTATCAGAAAAGAAGAAGTAGCAAGGGTAAGATAAATCTTTATTGTTGGAACAACTAAGTTTGGTAAAGTTGTTACACTTAAATAGCCTAAAAGTAGAGGCTGGGTGAGTTAAGAGGATATTGGGAGAGATAAGAGGGATTTTCCAATAATTTGCATAGATATGATGGCTGAAACTAATACCTGGATCAGCTGGGCATGAATTCTTGACTGTATATGTAGTAAAATAATATTTCTAACATAGACAGAGTAGAGATAAACCACAAGATATTGGAAATTAAAGCAGTTTACATAAGGAACCTCAAGTAAAGTGCAGAATGGAGCCTTGGTTTCATCTTCATCTGATAGATCCAAGGGCGCCAGGATGAGCCAACACAGCCAATCAGCTGCTGAGCAGTAAGTGATGTTATTGCTGGATGTACTAACCTTTTCAAAACTGATTCAAGGTTTGAAAGCAAAAATAAATTCAATGTAAGGTTTATAAATAGCTAAAGTAAGTTGTTTAGCTAATTTTAAACTAACAGTTGATGTTTTTTGAAGGTTTTGAGTTTGAATCCCGTTCCAATCCCTAATTTTACAAAAACTAGTGTTTGAAACTTGGTGTCTGTGTTGTGGTATATGTGCTATGTTGTTGCTGTGATCCATATAATTAAAGGAGTCAGGGAAGGAATCCCTGACAAGTACCAACCATAACAGCAGCAACTCTAATTGCAACAATGGCAATTGCAGCCAAAGCGCAAACCACTCCCGTCCCAAGAAAGAGGAAACCGCCAAAGTTAACAATGCTGAAGTAGCAACCCGCTATGAATCTGACCCCACATTCTCTGACCTCAAAGGTCTCAAAACAGAGGAACAGGGAAAAGAGGAGGGAGAACAGGCTTAAGTGCACCTGTTGCCCCCAACTTGACAAGAAATTGTACCAAGACACAAACTTTGCTGCTCGCATCCCCCGTGTCCTGCAATCCTCCATTTTTATGAACTTAAAAATTAAAGATTGCTCACAACTTCTTGTCTACCCATGAACTTACAAATCACATACACATAAAATTTTATTTGACTCTGGTGCACAACACACTATGGTTAGCAAACCTTTTGTAACCAAGTAAAAAATACCAGTTGCCAAATCCAACTTCAAATATGCCAGAATGTCAGACAAATCAAAGGTTCTACTCAAAGGCAAAACAACCCCCTTCAGAATTGACCTCCAAGGCATACAAACGTCCATCAAAGGACTTGCCATGAACAACATAAACTACAAAATTGTAGCAGGCATGGACTGGTTCACCCAAGTGAACCCCAGCGTATGTTGGAAAACAAAAACCATGACCATCAAACACAGCAGAGTCAATTTTAACATCCTCAAAGAGCCCAATGTCCTCATTCTAAGAGACACAGTATTTGTCCAGGTCATAAACCAAGATGACTCAGAACGTCTAACCAAAGATAGTACCCTCCACATAATGAGGTACACTGAGTTCAATAACATACAAACAACCAAAATAATGCCCAGAACTTGTGGCATTCCTAAATGAATGTGCTCATGTATTCAAGGAAGAACTCACCAAGCTACCCCCAAACTGTGAGAATTGGGGAGCAGGTTAAGAGGAAATAGAACCAAGCTCTCAACCACAATAAAAATTATGGTTTCAGCAACAACCAAAAGGTTGTTGCCAACAATTCCTTGGAGGCCAAAGGGGGGAAGGAATCAACTGAACACCAACAGCAACAGAAAAAACCAAATGGCCAGATTTCACTAACAAATTTTGAACTTTATTAGAGTAAAGAATGATGAAGCAAGGTCTTTTACAACTCTTGCATTCATTTAAGGGATGGAATGGAATTGGAGTGGTAGATCAGATGTCACAAACCAATTGACCAATGATATGAGCAGATACAAATGAATTCCTTGAGGGAGGAAGATCTTGACAAATTTTGAACAGACATAGTCAAAAGGAAAACTGAACCAACTAACATCAGGAATATGCTTTGGATGCAATTACCACTGCTCCCAGCCGCTCTTGCTCATGATATTTAACCAAAGGTGTCTCTTGGGTGGGTTAGGTGGAGGCATCTTCTGAATAATTCCAAAGTATTAAATTGATGGCTTTTCTTGGGCTTTTTTGGTGACCTTTTAGGTAAATATTCAAACATAATTAGTAGAAATTACCAAGTATTTGGCAGGAATTAAAGTGGAGGCCTAAGGGGGAGGTGTAACTTTACACAAACGGGAGGTCAAACATGGCATTGACTTATGTAAATCCATGCCCAAACCTGCACCCCTCTACAGACTCTCCCCCATGGAGACACAAAACCTCAAAACCCATATTGAGGACAACTTAGCCAAAGGCTTCATCCGCCTGTCTGAATCCCCATGGGGGCAGCAGTATTCTTCATAAAGAAAAAGGAAGGCACTCTGCGTCTAGTAACTGACTACAGAGCACTAAATGCAATCACAGTAAAGAATAAATACCCTCTTCCACTTATAGAGGATCTGTTTGCAAGACTCTCAGGAGCCAAATTTTTCTCCAAAATTGACCTCTCCTCAGGTTACAACCAAGTTGAAGTAAAGGAAAAGGACATATCAAAAACTGTGCTCTGTACCCAATTTGGATCCTTTGAATGTAGAGTAATGAACTTTGGGATGATCAACGCTCCTGCAACGTTTTTCAATATGATGAACCAAGCACTAAACGGTCTCTCAAATACATTATGCTACCTTGAAAATATCATCATATTATCAAAAACAAAAGAGGAACACCTCAATCATGTCTGCAAGACACTCAATCAACTTGCAAAGCACAAACTTTATGGAAAAGGAACTACTGTTCTTGGGCCACATTGTCTCTGACAATGGCATTGAGGCAGATCCAGAAAAAATAAAGGTCATAAATAACATGCAACGCCCCACCTCTGTTAAACAAGTTAGATGCTTTCTTGGTATGGTAGCTTACCTAAAAAAATACATCAAAGACTGCGGAAAACTAACTGCACCAATCAATGACTTAACCAAGGGTAATGGCAAAAAGAAATTCATCTAGACACCAGAATGTGACAAGAATTTCCAATTACTAAACAAGCTTTGATTGAAGCACCAATCTTGAAATACCCTAACAATAACAGGTGCTATAAGCTTGAGTCAGATGCCAGCAACACCATCATTGGCGCAGTCCTGCACATCCGCCAGCCAGGGCAGCAAGACTTCCTGCCAGTATGTTACAAAAGCAGAAAACTAACTAATACTGAGCAGAGATACCCAATACACAGTAAGGAATTGCTAGCAATATACCACACATGCAAGAAACGGAGATGTTATCTGGAAGGACATTTAAACGTCTGAGTACTAACTGACCATAAATCCTTAATCTATTTTAAAACTCAGAACACACTCACACAGAAACAAGCCAAATGGATGTCCTTGCTGGAACAGCTTAATTTGGACATCCAATACAAAAAGATGGCAGAGCTGGTCACGGCTGATGCTCTCTCTAGACTATGTCAGCCTATAAGAGGATCACTCTGACCACCTGGACCCTGACTTGCCAAACCTGTACAACACTGAGTATAAAACCAAAGAAAAGACCCCACAATACACCAACTGATCCATGATACATTAGTAAGGAACAAAAAGTATTTCCTCGTATCAAATGGCACAGTATACCAAATTATTAATGACAAACATGTCCCATACATCCCACTTGCACAAAGAGTTGACACCATACTAAGACAATACCACCTACTAGGACATAAAAAGGCTAACAACCTATATCTCACATTAAAAGAGATAGTATGGTGGCCCAACATCAAATAGGATATAGTTGATGTTCTGAAAAAGTGCACAGTGTGCGAGAAGTACACCAGTACAAAGGCTTCTCAGCCAACGGTCAACCCAGTACCAGACTCCAAACCATTTAAGGTTTGGGGACTAGACGTAGTGGGTCCCTTCCCAGAAACAAAGACAAACCAACGTTTCTTAAGTGAAGCTATCAACTTCACCACACGCTGGCCCATCTGCTGGGCAACAAAGGACCACAAAGCAGAAACCATCAACTGTTTCATTAACAAAGCAATCATAGCCAACTACGGCACTCTAGACTACATCATAACTGATGGAGCAACCGAGTTATCAGGTCATGTAGTAAATGACAACTTAAAATTCAAAAACATTAAACACTCCACAACCTCTCCATACAGGCCACAGGCCAATGGTAGAGTGGAACACCTAAACGGCAGCCTTATCAGGACCCTAGAGAAAATAATGGATGGCAAAGCCAAAGACACATGGCCACTATATGTGAAACATGTATTACTAGTATCCCAAGTCCGCACCAACCAAGGGACAGGCTATTCATTGTTTGAGCTAACCTACAGGTACAAACCAAAAGTAATCACCCACAACAAACAGCCCTACATAAAGATCCCCCCGGGGAAACCTCCCACATTAGAGCAAGCACCAAACCTACAACACATCCGCCTCAAAGCTAAAATAGCAGAAATAAAGAGGCTCAAGAAACAAAAGGTAACCTCCACAGAGGAACCACTTCTCATCAACCCCCCTGTCTATTTCTAGCTGGCAACAGAAAGAAACTAGACTCAGTACACAGGGGACCAGGAAGAGTCATCAAATACAGACCAGAGCACAACACCTATCTAGTAAAATTCCAAAGTGCCAAAAACCCAATTATTAAGAAATACCACAGAACCTGTCTCCGCCTCAGTAAAGGAGAGCACTTGACCAGACTGGTTCCAACTAGTAAACAGCTCCAGGAGCATCAGGTGGCAGCTGTGAAAACAAAGCCCCCCTCCTGATACACCAGAGTAACCCCTTAAGGGGTGTGTGTGTCAAGGGTCTGGATGTACAAGGATTCTGGCTACCACCAACCTACTTAACATCCAGCCATCACCCGATTTAGTCCCCTTCCAATATACCGTTTGACATACCAAGAATAGTAACCAAGGAATATCACCTGACTGTCCAAGTATCCAGTGGCTTGAACCCATCTAGCACATGATCAACCCCTAGGTTTGATCCAACTAAATCCCCACCACAGTCAAGTCTATATAAGTCTAAAGTATTATCCAATAAAATATACTTCTCTTCTTTCTTAATTCCATATTTGAAGCTTCCCCAAAAGGCGCTCCTTATCAAAATTATGGTTGCAATACTTTTTAAGCCATCATTTTCCCCTGCACTCCCAAGCATTGATTTTCACCTTCTCTGATTACTTCACTTCATGAAAATGCCTTTCTCAAACTTTGGGGTCTATTTTCCTATGCATTTAAGTTAATAAGTGATTTTTAACTCACTGTCAACTTCATTGGGTTTCAAACCCAGAACCTATACACTCAAGTTAGTTATCTTAAGTCTAAACTCATTATCTTTTGCTTTTAATCTCAAGACACACATGTAAGTTTTGGACCAGTTTCTCCCGGTTTCCCCCTGCTCTTGCCATAATCAAGGCAGCAATGTCACCCACTCTTGCTCCTTCCAATTCCTTGTCTTTTCTTACCTCTTTTTTTCTAAGCTAGTGACTTCCATCTGAGATTTTGCACCTTACCATGCACTTTAACCAATATTGGTTATAATTTTACCTTCCCTTATGCACCTCAAATCCAATTAAAAATAAAAGCTTGGGGGTTTCAGCCTCAACTCCAAGTTGAGTTTGTTTGACTTGACCCTAAAAGGTACTTGTTGGATTTTGTGGCTTGCTTGTTCTTAATTTTTGAATATTTCCCTTACATACCTTTAAATTTTCTAGTTCTTGGCTTTATGATTCCCTTTGGCTATCTTTTTCAGCACTTAGGTAGTCTTTTTGGTGCCACTCAAACCTTGATTGTTAATCATTTTAATCCACCAGTAAATGCAGATCAATCCAAGACCTTGAAGTAGAGTTTTTAACCCAATCCTTTATCCTACTGATATCTACAGGATTTGAGTCAAGAAGAGACAGGTTGATATCATCACAAGTGAGGATTTACATCAAGTTCTCCCCAGTTACAAGGAGATCTTGGACTCTTGCCAGGAGATCCTCCAATAGATGCAAGAACTGAGTGGGATTATCTTCCACATGATGAGCAATGAAGGATATTTGGGTCCAGAGGTCTGGAGAGGTGGACCAAATAATGAGTAGGACAGGGGCCAAGGTAAATGCTAAAAACTTCAGTACAGGAAGCAACATATTGGATAGCTCCAGCAAAATTTGAGGGCCTTGAAAGGGGTTATGGCACTTAACAGACAGATTCAGAAGAAAAAGGGGACTTTTTGGAGGCCAGGGACTGAAGGAGAGCACCTGGTAGCCTTGAATTCCCAAGAAGAACACAAGGAAAGGCTTTAATGCTAATTAGCTTGAGTTCAAACTCAAATTCAAGAAAAAACTTTAAACTTTTCAACTTAAAGTAAGTATTTATTGTAGATTCAATACTGCCAGCCAGTTTTGAATTATAGTTTCAAAAATGTACATTGTAAGACTCAACATTAGCACTGATGTTAACTTTAGGAGGCTCCTTAAAGCGGCTGACAGCCAAAGAAAAGAGATAAAAGTAAGGAGAAGTAAAAATTCTGCTGATAATTTTCAAAGTAAAGGTTTCAAGGGGGAGTCCAACCAGAGGAATTATTCTTAGGATTTAAACTCCAAACTTTTATTGATAAAGAGAATGAGCAAGCAGGGGACCAAAAGTCACCTGTCTTGATTTAAGGGATATAGTTTAGATTTGGATGATCACCTGACAAACCCAGTGCATCCAATTGGCTGCAAGAGAAATTTTTCAGAGCAAATTCAGGGGGGTTGAGAGTTTCTCAGTAATTTATGGCTTGTAATCTGATTGGCCAGCATATGTTTGAGACTTCAAAAACCTATTTGAATTTGAGAGTGTCAATGTGGATTGTTTTGATTGGCTGGCCCTAACAATCATTAACAATAGTCAACACCAAGCCAGTAAATAATCCAAACTAATCAGCGTTTCCTCCCATGACAAGGCAATGAAGGCAGGGGAGTCTACAGGGTATGGAAATAAAAAATTTCATCCACAGTATATGCTAAATCCTCAAAAGAATTGAGTGGTATGGCCAAATTTTTTTGGGGGGGGGGTTTTCTTTACACAATGAGGGAAAATTGTCCTGTCCAAGGTCAAGGGGGGAGTAACTTTAAAATTTTACCTCATACAAATTACTCAGCAACTTGATTCTGTTACTTTTACAGACCTTGGTTACATTATTATATTTAACTAATATAAATTTTTTGGGTTTGAAGGCCTTAGTTTATAATAACTTACCAAAGAGCTTCAGACCTTACAACTAGTCTATTATTAGCCATATAAGTAAAGGCTGTACCCTGTGCGTAATCAACCCTCAATCTGTCTGTTGCTTTTCAGGCGTAATTAAACGGGTTTATAGGCATAAGTTAAAAAGTGCAACAAAACAATTGGGCAATTGGGCAATTGTTTTATTGTCCTTAATATAAGTGTATAACATATTGTCTTATACAACTAGGATCTGCAACATACCTCTTGAACATATTTGTTGTTAGATCATTTTCTTGCTTTGTGGATATTTCTGTGATAACTTCCACAATTCTTGTTACTTTAATATTAAGTATCTTTGTGGTTGTTTTCTTCCCTTTACTATACTCATTCTTTGCTAAGATTGATAGCACACAACCACACTGTAGCTTCTTCACATGCCTCAAATTATGGTTACCTGCTCCTAAACTCCCATCTTCTTTGCTGTCTACTGCAAGAAAATCTTAGCTCTAACTGAGGCATGGACTCAGCATCATTTTCCTTGAAATCTTCTTAAATTCTTACTGAAACAAGCAAAACCTGAATCCTGTGAGTGGTACTTGTCCATTCTCAAACAAGCACCCAACTCCTTTTATGATGTGTTAACCATAATCCCCTTGGTTATGTATCAAACTCCAGCAACTTCTTCCTTGCTTGAATACAAGAAAGATTTTCAGGATTCCAAGGGCCTCAATTCTTACCTTTGCACCTAAATCAGTTCTAAACCAGTGCTGAGAAATCATCACTTCCAGAAAGTGAAAAACTTGTGGCCCTCTACCTTAGTCTTGACCACACTGGTCAAAGCTTGTCCCTATGGTCACATCCCTCCGTGTCAGTTACTGAGATGATCCAGAATTTTTTAAAAACAGTTGGTGGGTTGTTAGTAACATCTCAGCAGTTCACACAGCTTCTGTTGTTGTTGGCACCCCCATGTTAAATTGCCTGCAGGTCCAGCAGGAGTTTGCTGCATCACAAGGATCTGCATCCTCTTAATATGATCAATTTCTTGTTATTTACAGTGCAATTCTAGCTGTGGCTCCAGTAAACAGCTTACCTCCCTAGAGCATAATTATATTGGCAGTAATCTTCTTTTATGATATTGATGACTCCAGCGCCATACTGGCAAACTTGACCTCTGCTGATTCTCAAGAGCTCACTTTAGGTAACACACCTCAAGCCTTTAAACTTATGTTTCAATCAGAACTTTCTGTTGCTATCCATTCAAGCCCAAGCTATTGTGGATCACCACACTGCCACCATGACTAGGGTTGCGCCTACTTCTTTTCCTGGAACAACTTTTTGTAGACTTGAATAGAGAATTTTTTACCTATCACACAGCCCCTCAACTTCAGATACAAGTTTATTCCAATCACTTCCCTCTATCAAATAAAATAAAACAGGGATATTTTTGTTCCATTGTATCTTTGCCTCTACATCCCATATAACAAAAGCTGTTGCTTTAGTAGATACTGGGGCTACTAATAACTTTATTCCTAATGATCTGGTTGACAATCTGGGCCTAGAATATAACACTAATGCCCTATGCAAGAGTGGAGTATCTAATGCTTTCTGTTTATTCAGACTATGTCACCCCCTTTCTTTTCTATCACTAATCACGCCTTTGTTGCTGACTTCACAGTAGCAAAGCACTTGTCATACTTTGTTATCTGAGGTGTGGAATGGTGGTGTGAACACAATATTGCACTAATTATTAAAGATAACCTACTAAGAATTTCTCATCCTGCCAGGATCTCCTTAGATGTCCTGATAATCCTGTTTGGAAAGGAAGTTAATCAAATCTTAGTGTTGTCCTCAGTAACTGCAACCCACTCCATGTCCTTTGATTTTCTCCCACTGTGCCTCTCACACTTACATGCAGCCTTTGATTCTAAGTGTTGCAACTGAACCAATGAGGATTCAGTATTTGGAATTGGGGAAGACAACAGTCCAATAGAAAGGACAGAATAATAAGAATAATGTCAGGGATCCAGTTTTGGGCAGCCGGCCTGTTGTTTTTGGGGATAACTTAGGCCAGGTTTCTTGTGGGCAGGGCCCACCACAATATAGGAGCTAACTTGAGAAGGTAGGACGCGGACTTCCCCACCGAAGACCAGGGGCTGGCAGCCGGTATAATGGTGTCCACCACCCATGTGAGGGTGATGTACACTATACCAAAAAGCTTGCTGGTATGGTTGGTTGGTAAGTTGGGCAAAGAAGCGGGCATCAGTTTGGGTGTTACTGGTGGTTCCATGTAGATATTGTAGGCTGGGAGATAGTTGAACTTTCCTCTAAACAGTTTGGGTGTAGAGAATATCCACAGGCCTTGGCAGTTATATCTGACGGCGGATTGGATGCAGGCTAATGGATCTAGTTCAATGATTTTCTCTGGTGTGTAGTCCTTGTACTTGGGTTTTAAGGGATATTTGGTGAAATGGACAGGCCCAAAGGATACATCAAATGGACGGAATACTGCAGGCAGTGGGGCAGGCAGGCCAGGAGATCTCAAGCTGAACTGATAGACGGCAAATACAAAACACGGTAATAGCTGTATAAGCCAAAGTAACATAACCTTTATTTCAAAATGGCAATAAGTTTGGAGGACGGGGTCCTTGGGTCTATATAGCACCCCACCTCCAAACTTAACATTTTTTGTGTGGGGTCATCAGGGCATTGTGAAGAGCAGGGCCAGGGAACTGGGGACTTGGGTCTAAAGGCAGCAAAATGGCGCTTGGCCCTTGAGTTCTTTCATTGGTTGCAGCTCCCAATTTAGCTACATGATTATCTTGCTTTAGCATTGAGGTCATGGGGCCAAGTTGCAGGCCAGTGCCTCTTCCTTGGGTTGGCTCTTGATTGGTTGCTGGTGAAGACTTCAAACTCATAAGGCCAATAGTTGCCGGGTCACCTCCATTAGGTGTTGTGATTGGCACTTTGCTTAGCGCAGTACTTTCCTTGGCTTGATCTCCTTTTCTGGGCAGGTCATCCTCTTTAACGTCAGCTTGCGGGGGCTTGATCCCAGAAAAATGCAGGCAGGCAGTCTCACAGTCCTCTGGCCCAGCGGCCTGGGGGGATCCAGGTTCTGGGTTTGATTCCTGCTCCTGGGCCTGGGGTTCCAGAGGGAAAAATTGTCAGTCCTGACAAATAAGGTATCATTTATAGTAGAACATTATGGTTAATATACCATATGGAAAAATCCACAAGGGGGTGGCATAGTGGGAAGTTCTATGTAAGATTTGGAGCTGAGGAATAACTTGTGCGGGGATCAGCAGGCCAAATTGGTAGCGCTCCTAATTAGGATGAAGTACCCGCCATTTGATATTGCCATCAGATTAACCCATAACGTTAGATAAGTTATCAGGCAAGTCTGGAAACTCAGTTGCAACACCCCCTTGCCCCCTACTTGTTGTCAGACACCAAGACCGGAGTCTGCAGAAGGTCTGGGAAGGTCCGCACAAACAACCTTTATGTGGGGATGGCACAGCAGGGGCGCAAGTGATCATGGTGAAGCTTCTTGGTATTCCCCTGGGCATCTTTGAGTTGATAGGTATGATTGTCATAGACAGCGGCTACCCTGAAGGGCCCTAGGTGATTGGGTTCCAACTTGGCAGAATTGGGGTTGAGGGTGTAGACAGGGTCCCCTACGGTGTACCTGGCTTTGAGGTGCTTTGTCCCTCCTTTAATTTGCTTGTGTTCAATTTCCTGGGCTTTGGTGTGCCATTGGTCTAGGGATAGAGTTGTTACTAGGGGAGGCTTTTCGGGAACTCTGGACCGTAGCTTTCCCTGTTTAACCCCTGTCAAACTGTAAGGTGTTCCAAAGGCCAGGGTGCTGGGGCTGAACCCTGTGCCCCTGTTGATTCTTGCTTGTAGGATAAGTAGAGCGGTGGGAAGGTGTTCAGTCCATGTGGTGTTGGGGTGCTCTTGTGAGAGCTTGGCAATCAGCTGAACCAGTGAGCCATTTAACCGTTCTACACGTCCATTGGTTTGAAGATGATAGGGGGTTGTAACTATACTTTGGAGTGCGTTCTTGGCTCAGTATGCCTTCATGACATGCCCAACAAGTTTGGGGCCGCCATCTGTGATGAGGCATTTAGGTCATCCAAAGCGGGCCACAATTTCCTTGCCAATGAAGCAGGTGATGGTGGTGGCAGTGTGGTTAGTTGTCACCCAGGCTGCTGGCCAGCAAGTGAAGTAGTTGATGGCAGTGATAATGTACTTTGTCTCCAGTCTGTCTTTGGGGAGTGGCCCCACAATGTCAAGGGCCCACTGCTTGAAGGGTTTCATGGCCTTGATGGGCAGGACAGACTTGGGGGTGCAGGTTTGGACGTATTCTTTTTGCACAGCACACACGTTTTGAGGAGATCCAAGATGTCTTGACGCATGCGCAACCACCAAACCTTTTGTTTCATGATCTTGAAGAGGTTACGCCCTCTGATATGACCCAGGGTTTGGTGGTAGTGCAATATTGTGTCCCCTTGTTGCGTGATGGGAATGTAAGGCGTCTTATCACCTGTCTCTGCCTAATGGCAGATGTTACCAGCATTGGTAGTGAACTGAATTTTGTTGTCCTTCAACTTGGAGATGGTTACCAAGTTAAGGCCCTTGTAGCAAGTTGCCTCAGGGCAGAGGTAGAGCATGAGCCAATCTGGGTCCAAACCATTTTTTCCAGTGATGGACGCTACGTACAGTCATGAGAGGGCATCAGTTGTGACAAGTTCCTTCCCAGGTTTTTAATCAATGTACAACTGATAAGGGGATAGACGCTCAACCCAACCTGCTTGGCGGCGTGTCAAGTGGGACTGCATGTTAAAGTACTGGAGCAACTTGTGGTCTGTCAGGACGCGAGGTAGAAAGGTGGCCCCCTCCAGGTAACAGCGCCACTTCTCAACGCAGTGCACAATTGCCGCCAATTCTTTATCATGAATGGGGTAGCGTTGTTCCAAGTTGGTAAGTTTCCTGGACTCATATGCCACAGGGAGGAAAACGCCATAATCAGTCTCTACCCTTAGCACGCCCCCTATGGCCCTGTCAGAAGCATCAGTCTCAAGTTTGTACTGACGGTTTCAATTGGGGAACTGCAGTACTGGTGCTGTTGTGAGCCTTTGCTTCAACATCTCAAAGGCTCAATCTCTGATGAGGGTCCAATGGAAGCGCTGTTTGGTATTGAGGAGCTCAGTGAGAGGTGCAATTAGTTCCCAGCAATTGGGAATGAACTTGTGCACGTAGGCAACCATGCCCAATAACGTGCGCACCTGTCCCACATCAGTGGGGGGCGGCATGCTGGTGATTGCCTTGATTTTGGCAGGGTCAGGCTTTATCCATTGGGAAGAGATGATGTGCCCAAGGAATAACAGCTCTGACTTGAGGAACTTGCATTTAGAGAGTTTAGCTTTTATCTGGTTTTTCTGAAGGGTGTCAAGGACAGCACGGAGGAGTTGGAGGTCTGTGGTTTGATCTTGACTGAAGACAATAATGTCTTCAAGGTACACAACCACAAATTTTCCAATCAGTTCCTCAAATGCTTTGTTCATCAACACGGCAAAGGTGGAAGGAGCGTTGGTCATTCCAAAGTTCATGACACAACACTCAAACAAAATGTAGCGTGTGCAGAAGGCAGTATTTGCCTCATCCCCTGGTGCAATGTGGACCTGGTTGTACCCTGCAGTGAGATCAATCTTGCTAAAGACCTTTGCACCTGCAAGTGTATCATACAGGTTGTTAACCAGCGGCAGGGGGTACTTATTCTTAACTGTCACCTCATTTAGGGCACGGTAGTCTGTGACCAAGCAAAGGGACCCGTCCTTCAAGGCTACAAAGAAGACATCAGCCCCATATGAAGAGAGCAAGGGGCAAATGAAGCCCTTATCAAGGGCGTCCACAAGGTGCTGGTGGAGGGTCTCATCTTCCTTTGGTGTAAGACAATATAATGATTGTGCTTTAGGTAACAATCCTTGGAGTTGTACAGCGTGCTGGATCTCCCAGGGAGGAGGTAGTTGTTCAAGTGTCTCACTGAACACGCCCTTGTACTCCTTGGGGAGTGCAGCAAGCGCTGGTGGTAGTGAGGAGGTCAAGGGCAGGACTGCAGATGGTTCAGCACAGATAACTTCAACTGAGCATTGATTAAAGTCTATTCCCCCCTTGAAGTTGTACGAGCCTGTCTCTGTTATTCTGAAAAACACAGTATCATGGAGTAACTTGCTCATTTCCACAGGGTAGATTTGGAACCCCATCCAATTTTTATTGAGGGTGATGACATATGTATCCCAGTCAATATAGGGATGGTTGTGCCAAAGTCAGTCAAGGCCAGCAATTACGTTGTGGCTGAGCCTGGCCATGATTGGCCCAGAGAGCTTAACCTGGACGTTCCCCATTCTCACAGAGAAGGGTATTGTCTTGTGGGTATTTGCAACTCTGCGGGAGTCAGCTACTTGTACTGACTTGAACCTGCTAGGCACTTGGTCCAGTTTTTGGGAGTTGGCAAACGCCTGGTCCACCATAGTGTAGTTGGCCCCGGTATCTACCAGTAATTTGTGGGTGTTCCCACAGAAACAGAAGGGATAAGCAGGTTACTTTATTTGAGGAGTGGCTTGCTTGTAGTACGGGGACATCACTGTGGACTTGGAAGATGTCCAGGGTTTTGAATTCATGGATGTTGTAGTTACAGGGGTTCTTTGCAAGCAAGGATTGAGAGGATGAGTCAGGTGGGGTTGCAGGGCCTCTTGTTGCTACAACACCCAGGTTTTCCCCTGATCCTCAATTTGCGCTAGCTGGAGCTCCCCCCTTGCGGGAGCGTTTAGTCTCATTATACTGCTGACGGCGGCCCACTTGATTGTGGCTATTGTCAGGTGTTGTACGCGGTTGGGATGGAGTGACACTGGTACGGTGGAAGCCCATTGAGGCCTGGTTGTTAGCCTCCACAATGTCCTTGTAGCAGTCATTGATGGAGGTGCAGCAACCTACAGGGACCCACTTGCAAATATGGGGGTTTAACCCATTGATGATGAGAGTGAGTAGCATTGCATTTCCATTGGTCACGGCTTCAGGGGCGGCAACAAGAGCTTGTTACCAGGCACCAAGGTACTCAGGAACAGAACCAGTTTGTTTGATTGCCAGAAGAGGAGTTCTCACAACATTGGGGGAGAAGGTTTTGCTGTAGCAGGACTTTGCAGCATCTTGGAATGCCGCCTAGGTAATGTCAAGTTCCTGACTGGCCCAGTTGGTGAACCACACGGCAGCGGGCCCCATGAGGCATCCAGACGCAGTGGTCACCCACATAGGCTCAGGGACCTGACAGATAAAGAGGCGGCTTTTGGTAGATTGGAGCCAACTGACAATGTTGGCCCCCTTGATGCCCCCACAAAGGATTCTAGCTGAAGGTTGAGCATGCGTTGGGACAGGTTTGACTGGGACGGGGTGACACTAGCGTTACGCTGCCTGAGGCGGAGCCAATTGTACACACTTGTGAGGACTAGCTGGTCTTGATAGATGACGTACCCGTTGGGGATGTCCCCCTTAGGGATTGGCAGGAAAGTCTCTTGTTGGGGAGTAGCCATACAGCCCATACTCTGTCCTTTCTTAGGGGGAATTTTGTTTTTAGTAAGGTTGTCAACCTACTGCTGCTACTACTGTTGCAACTGAACCAATGAGGATTCAGTATTTGGAATTGGGGAAGACAACAGTCCAATAGAAAGGACAGAATAATAAGAATAAGGTATTGTTTATTGTAGAACATTATGGTTAATATACCATATGGGGAAAGCCACAAGGGGGTGGCATAGTGGGAAGTTCAATGTAAGGTTTGGAGCCAAGGAATAACTTGTGCAGGTATCAGCAGGTCAAATTGGTAACGCTCCTAATTCAGATGAAGTACCAGCCATTTGATATTGTCATCAGATTAACCCATAATGTTAGATACTTCAAGGGGCGGCTCATTGAGCGCCCCCTGTGTATTGTAAGATATGTTAGCAGGCAAGTCTGGAAACTTGGTTGCAACATAAGCTTGCAGATGGTCTCCTTGAAAATTTACTGTTTGACTTTGAGTTCAAGCTTACTGATGATCTGGTAAAAGTAGCCTCTCTCATCTACCCTTGAACTTGAAGAAAGAACAATGCCTAGAAGAATGGACTAAGAATTTGGAAGCCAAAGGACAAATCTTTATAAATTCTTCTCCCATATGCTCCCGTCTGCTGTTTGTCCAAATTATTTTGGATTGCTATGTCATTGCCTTGATTTTGATAACTCAAATAAAGTGACCATACCTGACCCATAACCCATGTCAATTGATTCCCAAATCTCCAGATAAGTGAAAAAGGCCAAAATATTTTCAAAGTTAGATCTTGTGAATGCATTCAATCAAATTTTTATCAAGGAAGGACAAGAAGGGCTCACAGCATTCAAGACTAAGAGGGATATCTTTCAGTACTGGGTCATGCCTTTTGGTTTGAAGAACGCCCCTGCAGGGTTTCAGAAGATGATCAATGCAGTTCTGGGTGATCTCATTGGCAACTGTATCATCAAATACATGGATGATATTCTAGTATACTCTCCAGATGAGGAATCACATGCCACTCATCTCTGTGCTGTGGTAAAAAAATCCAAAATGCCAATCTTGTCATCAAACTTTGCAAGTTCAAATTCTTCAAAATTAAAGTGTCCTTCTTGGAAAATTTGATCTTGTAAAAAGGTCATATCATATTGCCCAACAAGGAAGCTGTTATTAGGAACTGGCAATCCCTAAAAAATATTAATCAACTCTGTAGCTTCTTAGGCACATGAAACTTCTTAAAGTGTTTCCCACCACTTTTCAGAAAAATTACCCTCTCTCTATTCTGATAGTGGTAAACCCCCCTGAATTAGTCAACACAATGTGATACAGCGTTAGATGCTGCCAATAATATTATGTGTTCAGCAACCATACTCTGCCACATTGACGCCTCAAAGAAATTCATCTTAGCCACAGATGCTTCCAAGTTTGCTATTGCCTTTTTTCTCCTTCAAAATTCTGATGATGGGTTGTAATACCCTGGAGGCTACTTCTCTAGAAAAATGAAATCCAAAGAGCTCAGCTACACAATATACAATAAGGATCTATTAGTAGTGTTAGAGTCTATGAAATATTAGCAACATCATTTTTGTTCAGCTAGACATTTGTTTACAGTAAGGACAGATCATAAAGCTCTGCTGTACTACCAAGAACCCCGTCTTCTAAATGAGAATCTGAAAATATGGTATGAAGACCTAGTCAAGTTCAAATTTCAATATGAATTCATTAAGGATGTCAATAAACACTTAGCTGATTCTCTCACCTGTAAACCTGCATTGCTACCAGATGCCAAGGCTAAACAAGAATTTGATAAAAGGGATACAATTCCCCCAGTGTCATCCTATCTTCACCCCCACAGAAACAATATGCAATTTAAGTGTTAAAGAAATTGCCAACTTAGACCTGGTAGCTATAGTTAAGTTGCTACAGCCCTTGGATGAGTTTTACTCCCATTTGTTGAAGATGGTGTCATGGAAGTGGCAGCAAGGGTGCTGATTTCTACAAATAGTTAGTCTACTACTTCTTTATCTTAATACTATACCTGTTGTGGTATAGTGACAGCCTGGGTAAGGACAGAAGAATATAAGAAGATAATAAGACAAAACTAGTATTTATTGTGATAGTGTTGCAGTTATATAGTGGGAGGCAGGGGAATTTCCACCAGGGGAAGGGAGGCACAGAAAGAATGACTTTCCTAATGGAGGAGAGTGGGCAGGCACAGTAAAAAGTCCCGCACAAGAGAAAAACCAGTTTCATGCGGCTTTTCTTATGGAGACATGTGGCAACAACTTTGTTGTTCTATTATTAACCTCAGAAGTAAAGCCCATATCTTAAGTGCATTTGAAAGGCGCTTCAAACACCCGTTTTAAGGGCGTTTTAAGCGTCATTAACCTTATTAAAACCAGGATACAATAAAGCAATCACACAATCATTATGTTGCTTGATCCCTAGATGGAAAACTTAATGTCTAATCCATTCAATCTGCAACATTTACCTCCACTGGATCAGACAACAGGGTTAAGAATGACCTGGTGTCTCTAGGTAGCGGCTATAGTGTTGGGGTCAATCATGTGTCTTGTTAGGTGGGGGTTTGTTGCCCAATCCTTGGTCATTGGCTCTGCAGATCCGTAGGTAACCAGTTGTGTTTCCTGGCTGCCATTAAGGTGGTAGAACAGTTGGTGTGGTACTGGAAGAGTCTTTTCAGTCTCCAATAAACACTTTGTTCTTTCATTCTTATTCCTCATACTTTGGTGCAACTCTATTGCAAACAGGACAACAACCTATGGAATTTTTTAATTAGGCTTTTGTTTTTTCAGGTTGTTGTCCTCATTGGGGCTTACTCTTGGTCACTAGGAGCAGCACACATATACTGAGCGTGTACTCTAGTAATTAATTGCCCAGAATGGGGCTCCTTAAGGGTGTAGGAGCTGGGGCCAGTCTTCTGGATAACTTGAACTGGGCCTTGCCAAAGGGAAGCAAGTTTGGATTCCCAGCCAAACCCTCTATTGCTGAAGAAGTAGACTGAGTCTCCTACCAGGTAAGTGTGTAAGGCAGGGCATTTGGATGCAGCTCTTTCTAGGTCCTGTAACTTATGATTCAACTTTATAGTGTAGGCCTCTGATTGCAATCAAATAAGAGTTTGAACCAGTTTGTTGAGGTACACCTCTGGGGACATAGCCAGGCTGGGCTTTACCAAGGAATATAGTAAAGGGGGAAGTCCTGGTTGCTGGCCGTAGAGCAGTTGGAAGGGCAGCTTGTCAGTGGCACAATGGTACCCAATGTTATATGCAAAGGTGACTGCAGGCAGGAAGGTATCCCATTCAGTCTCATGTTGGTGACTGAGCTTCTGGAGTATCTGGATCAGGTTCCTATTAGTGCGCTCTACCATGCCATTTGTCTGTGGGTGATAAGGGGTGGATAGTGTCCCATGAATTCCCATCAGTTAGTTTAGGCGGGAGATAATATAACTGGTGAAGTTGGTACCATTGTCCGTCAGCAAAATCTGAGGGCAACTATGTTTGTATATGATATTCTCCAGGATGAACGTGGCTGTCACCAGTGCAGATTTGTTGGGAATTGCCTTGGCCTCTACCCATTTAGTCAGATGGTCAACAGCCACAATGATGAGCTTGTTGCAACTGTTGGTAGCTGGCAGGGGGCCCACTACATCAATGGCTACAGTGTGGAAGGCAAACTCAGGGCGTACAAGTCTGTGTTGGAACTTGGTAACCTTAGGTCTCTCAATGTTGCAGTCATGACAGGTGGCTAGCGTATCTACTACATCAGTGTGCATTCCTTCCCAGAAGCAGTGTTGCTGTAGTAGGGCTAACGTCTTCTGTATGCCACCATGGCTAGTAGTCTTGTGAGCGGCCACCACTGAGTCCATGTGTAGGGATGGGCGTATGTAGGGTAGCCAAGAGTCTCCGCAAAGCTTCAGGAGCTGTCTCTTAGAGACCTTGATATCAACAGCTAAATTCTTGAGAGCCCTCTGTATCTCTACCAGCTCCTCTCCCCACAAAAAAGGATCCTCCATAAGCTTGTCATAGAGAATGTCCGCCATGGGGGATACTAAGGCAACAGTGCAAATGCAGGAGAGACAGTTGGCATTCTGATGGACTGCTCTGGCTCAATGAATAATTTTGTAGTAATAAGCCTGAAGTTTGATGTCCCAACGCGCCAGGCGTCCTTCAGGGTCCTTGAGGATCTTCAGCCATTGCAGGGAGGCATGGTCTGTTATAACTGTGAAATGTACCCCATGGAGATAGACTCTGATTTTTGGTAGGAGTATATCACAGCCAGACACTCTTGTTTGGTGACAGTATAGTTCTTCTAATGGACATTAAGTGTACACAAGCAGTATTCAACAGGGTGTTCAAGTCCTTCAGAGTCCAGTTGAGAGAGGACACCCCCAATTGCAGTCAGGCTAGTATCTGTATGAACCACAAACAGCTTGGAAAAGTCAGGGTAGGCTAGCACAGGGGCTGCAGTCAGTGTTTCTTTGAGAGCATTGAAGGCAGATTGGCACGCTGGGCTCCAGAAGAATTCCTTATCAGCTTGAAGAAGCTGAAAAAGGGGGTTGCCCAGGGATGCAAAGTTGGGGTTGAAACAACGGTAGTACCCAATCATCCCCAGGAAGACCTTCACGTCCCACTTGTTGGCCAGGATCTGCATTTTCTCAATGGCTTCCACCTTTAGAGGTACAGGGCGGAGTCCATCTTGACTAATAATGAACCCCAATAACTCAGGGTGCTCCTTGAAGAAGTTGCACTTGCGTGGCTTGGGCTTGAGATTAGCTGCAAGTAACCTCTGGAAGACTTCCTCCAAGTGCTGTAGGTGATTATTAAAGGTTCAGGAGAACACATTAATACCATCCAGGTAGACCAAGAAGCTGGTGAGTTTGAGGTCACCCATCACTGCATCCATAGCCTGTTGGAAGGTAGCCGGGGCATTGGGCAGACTTTGGGGCATCCTTGTGGGTTGTAATAGCCCTTGGTCAGTAGGAGTAGATCAATATACTAGTACCCACTGATAAGATCTATGGCGCTGAAGAATTTGGCACCACTCATTCAATCCAAGGTATTGTCAATGCAAGGGAGGGGATATGAATCCTTCTTGGTAACAGCATTCAGTCAGTGATAGTCAATAACCACACAGTTGCTGCAATCCTTCTTTTTGACAATCAGGAGAGGGGAAGCCCAAGGGCTTTTACTGGGGACCAGTAAGCCAGATCCCAATAGTTTCTGAAGATCCTTGTTGGCTATAGCATGATTGGCTTGACTACACTGTATAGATCTGGAGAAGATATGTGAACTGCCTTGGGTGTCAATATGATGGGGTAACATCTGCAGCCTTGCCCAGGTCATAATCATCCTTGGCAAACACATCCTTATACTGTGCAAAGAGATCCATGGTTTGATCCTTCTACTCTTTGGAGAGGGCATATAGGGAGTCACAGCGTATGACCAATAGCACCAGTGATTGTTTACAGGGTAGACCCAATTCAAAGAAGTCCACAAAGGGGGTGGTCTCTTGCAGGTTGTCATGCTCTTCCAGCCGTATATAAGACAGAAGTTGGTATTTGGAGACAACCATAGCTTCACGACTCATGTTGGCCAAGAGTATGGGTACCTTCTTCTCACTTGGCATGAGGATGCCTGGTGCAACCCATGGTTCTAGTCTGGAGGCTTTAGGGATGTCATAGATTTCTCCATGGGTGCCAGCCAGTAGAGCCAGCAAGAGGTCTGTATTGTGGATCACCTGAGAGCCAGGTGGAATAGTCATATTACAGGAGGTGTAGACTGGGATTCACTTGGCTTCTCCAACCAAGAGAGTTAGCACCTTGACCTTCTTACTATACAGAGTATAAGCAACTAGAAGTTCTCCATCTGTATACTCCAGGTTGATGTAGTGCAGACGGCGTAATAGCAGGTCAGAAGGGCAGTTGCTATGGTAGAACATTGTATGGAGTGGCCCAATATTCCAAACGTATGGTCTCCATGGTTAGTTACAGTGCCATACTGAACCATGAAGCTGGTTCCAATAAGAATGTCATAGCTGTTGTTTTCCAGAAATATAGCAGGAGCAGTGACCATTAGCTTCCCAAAGCAAAGGGGAAGAGAAGAGTAGGCTCCTTTTGCTCTAGTAGTCAGTGGCCCAGCAGTACCAAACTCTTCATGATAGGCTAAGTCTGATACCAGCTTAAGCTTCTTAACCAGCCGTGAGGATATAATGTTCTAAGGAGCACCAGTATCCAGTATGGCACGGACATGAGTTTTGTTCACTACCAGGTTGATATAGGTGCAATACTGGAGGTCCTCCCTGATCTCTACAATCTTAGAGACCTGGTGTACACTCAGTCTCTTGAACTTCTCCAGGAAGGTAGCCATGGCAGCTCCCACAGCTGGGCTTGCTTCCTTGAGGGTTTCTAGTGGTGCTGAGACGCTTACTGTACAGAGCAGCTTGGCCAGTTGTTCAGCGCTGTCCTCTTTGTGGGTGACTTCAACACCTGGTTGAGCCAGTTGTTTGTCATAGGGTAAGGACACTGTTCTCTGAGATATTTGGGGGATAATCACATCAGGGAAAAGTGTAGTTCCGTGAGTTTGAGTGTTAACAGTGAGGACTCAATGGAGGAGATCCTCTTGAACTCCGCCAGACTCCACATCCTCATGTATTGGTTGGGAGTTGAAGTCAATAAGAGAGGATTCATCCTTAGGGTTGGTCTCAGAGGATGGCAAAGAAGCAGGCCTCTGAGCTGGTTTGTCAGGAGGCAGCGGTATGGGGGGAGATGAGGGTGTCAAAATTACAAAGGCAGCCAAGGATTTCTCCTTGTCCTGGCTGCTTAGTAGTTTTTGAATGGTCCTCATTGTCCTCCTCAATATCAGCGTCCTTGGCGTAGTCCTACTCTGTGTCCTCTATGCCTACATGGTGGACCTTTTGGCAAGGATTCTTACTCCCAAGAGAAGTGGCCAGCCATACCACATTGGAAGCAAGTATGGGGAGCCTTGTTGACTGGAGAGGGCCCAACCTTGTTGGAAGGCTTGGGCATCTCCACAGCCATGCAGGGTCTATACTCAGCTTGCTGGTGGGACAGCATTCAGGAAGAGGGACTTTGAATTTCCTCCTTGTAGGTGCATAGGAGGCAAATCAGGTCTGGCACGGTGCAAGCATTGTAAATGCCTGACTTAAGAGCCAGAGACAGTTCCCGGTTGACACGTGTAGCATTAAGGAGTGCTGACTGCACATCAATAAACTGCACCACACTCATGGACAACAGAGTTTGAGCTTCAAGGTAGAACCTATAAGTGAAGTCTTCTAGGGTTTCCCCCACCTTTAGCTTGGTGTCAGCAAAGTCCATCTTGTGACCAAGAAGTGCTTCTTGGCTACCAAATTCTTCCGTCAAGGCCTTGAAGACATTGGCAAAAGTCCAGCCATTCTCAGGGAGGCACGGCAAGATATTGGTTTGAGTCTCAGTATCCAGACAGTTAATGATTGTGGAGTCCCTCATGGCATTGTTGGCGCCATACATGAAGTTCTGGTATAGACATAAGAACATGGCCACATTACTATTGCAATCAAACTTGGGTAGATTGATGGGCTTGAAGTTATTGGAGCCATGTTAGAGGGGAGCAGGTGTAATCTTCACTGGAGAGCAGGTGAGACGGGAACAGCTAAGATTAGAGGTGGCAAACCTAGCCTCAGAGGCACGTCATCAATTTTCATCTTGCTGTAATTCACGTTCACCTTCTCTGTCTTGAGCAGCCCCAGAAGCTTCAGGGGTGGCCAGGACGTCATCCTCAGACTCTAGTACTGGATCTAGTACTTTTACAGTGTTGGGGGCCAACCAAGTTTGGTCAGCATTGCTTTTGTAGATATGATAGAACTTGGGGCTGGATGACTGTTGTGGACTGTGGTGACTCTTGGAGTTGAGGGACATTGCCTGTAAGTTGACGGCCATAATCTTACTGTCCATCCTATCTAATTGGCTCTGGAAAGCGTCCAGGAGAAGTTGCTGCTTGTCCAGCTCATCTTGATAGACCTTGTTCTCCTGACAAGTGATATCCAAGTTGTCTTCCAGAGAGATGATGCACTCTTCATGGGTGGCAAGCTCAGCTTGGAGTAAGGCTATCACTTTCTTGTCCTTCTTGGCTTGGGTTTGGCTATTGGCTCTGTCATGTGATTGTCTAATTTTGAGACAATCCTGAAGCTTCAACACAGTGTGGTAGCCATCAAACAGGAAGGCAAGATTGGCGCTCTGCTGGACCAATTCTGCCTGCATCTTCTTGTAGTGATTGAAGAGCTCAAGGATGTCTCAACCAAGAAGGTGTCTGGAGGGGGAGTTGTCTGTGGCGGTAGACATGGGGGTGAACAAGGGGATAGTGGCAAGGCAGTGGGCTAAGACTTCCACCTCATGAGTCAGGCTTTGAACCATGGGGCCAGTCTCAAGCATGTGGGTAGTAACCACACTAATCAAATTGGCGTTTACATCCTGATGGGTGAGGGTCTGTAGCACATGCACTGGAACTAGCTTAGCTATACCCCTTTTGATGGCGTCAACCCAGTAGAGCATAGTATTCTGGGTGTTGTTAACTTCAGCAAGATAATGATTGACAGTGGTGAAAGTATTGCCAAGATCAGAGTAAAGGACCTGGAGTAACGTCTGTTGGTTAGATAACAGTATTCCCTGGTTTTGCACCAGGCTTTGGATGCAACCCAGGTGCATTCAGTTGTGGCATATGGAAGGATGGGTGAATTGTTGTAGGTAGTTCTTGATATGTTTGACAGTACAGAGGTCACAACAGAGCTGGTAAGGGTTGACCTGGGAGAGATTCTGAAAGCAAACCAAGGAGATTATGGCAGAAGGCTGCTGAATGGCCAGGTGTTCAGAGCAAGCACCATTGCCAGCAGCACCAGCATCCATGGCGTGGATGGCACTACAGATGGTGTCCTTGGAAGGTGAAGAGTTGGCGTCCATCTCCAAAGGGGAAGGGGCTTGCAGAAGCAGTGTCAGGAAGCCAGTTGTAGGTAGAGGCATTGGGCGGCTTGGGGTGAGGTGCAGTCAAGCCGGCGGGTAGGGCCCATCATAGACTGGGTGCTAACTTGATAATATAAGATACAGATTGCCCGAGTATGGACCAGGGTCTGGAGTTGGGGACCACAGAATCCACCAAACCGGTCAAAGTAATGTATAGTACTCCAAACAGTTGGGTAGAGGGGGTCTCAGCTGCGGCGGTAGGTTCCAGCAGGCGGTCTGGTTGTGGGGTTAAGGGAGGAGTCATAGGAACAAAGTAGGCAGGCAGATAATTGTACTTGTCTTTGAACAATCTTGGCAGCCTTTTGTACCACTTTCCTTCTTGTCCTATGTATTTGGTTTCTCTAGTCCTAGCCAAGGGGTCGGCAATGAGAATGGTCTCCAAGTTGTACTCTGAATAGGCTGGGTTGGGGGGTATTCAGTAAAATGCACAGGTCCAAAGGGGGCTCCCGGGGGACGGTATAATGCCTGGGGCAATTTGGCAGATTGGTCTCGGGGGAGTGCAGCGGCCTGGCAGTATACTTGACTGGAATTAAGATGTAAGATTACTAAGCCTAGATAGGGTAAGATTTGTTCAAACCAAAGGTTCATAAAGCTTTATTATCAAAAATGATGATGGGGTCTTCACCGTACCGCCAGGGTTTTTATACCCTGGGACTTTGCTTCTTCAATTTTTGCAGGGTTCAGGTTTGCAGACAAGGCACTGGCGGGATATGGGTCTTGGCTTGGGGTCTCAAGGGCGGCAGATCCAGGTTGTGCCTGCTCTGGCAAATTAGAAAGGTGATTCTTTGTTTTGCTGCCACTGTTCACTATGTCACCTGAGTAGTTCAATTGTACTACCCCTTTTAGGCGGAAGACTGGCAGTTGCTGGTGGTCATTGGCAAGGTTAAAAATAGGTTTTGTTTTAACCTCCTTAAGGCAAGCTGCAACCTCTGCATAGGTTTGGGTCTTAGATGGCTCAAGGTTGGCATCAATCTGATGAACATTTGGGGAATTGTCTTTGGGAGGCTGGCGGGTCTTGGAGTAACTTGTTAACTCGGGTTTGCAATTTAACAGGTTGCCGGGTTCCTGTTCAGTTTGTGTGACTTGAGTAGTCTTTGGAGGGTCCTCTGTAGTAGGCCAGTGGGTCACGGAGTAATTTATGGGTTTGAGTCTATGATTTAATGGGTTGGCGGGTCCTGGACTGGTCTGGAGGGTTTGATCCGCCTTCTGGGAACTGGGGATCAACTCTTGGGTTTTCTTACAAGTATTGAAATGTCATTCATGACAAGCAGTGATTGGCCAGAAAAAATGACCTGGGGACGTTGATGTTCTGGCATGAAGTGGCTAAGGTTGGGCAGGCCATAGGGAGCGCCTGCTCTTTCCCCAGCATGAGCTTTAGCAGCAGTGAAGGCCAGTGCCTGGTGGTAGGGGGAAGCAGTGGCAGGAGACCGGTCCAGGGGCATTCCTCCCTCCTCATTGAAAGGACCGCGGGGGTGGGGGCTGTTGGTGTTGAAAGACATGAGCGCCAATGTTGTGGAAGTGGCAGCAAGGGTGCTGATTTCTATGAATAGCTAGTCTATTAATTCTTTATCTTAATACTATACCTGTTGTGGTATAGTGACAGCCTGGGTAAGGACAGAAGAAAATAAGAAGATAATAAGACAAACCAGTATTTATTGTGATAGTGTTACAGTTATATAGTGGGAGGCAGGGGAATTTCCACCAGGGAAAGGGAGACACAAAAAGAATGACTTTCCTAATGGAAGAGAGTGGGCAGGTACAGTAGAAAGTCCCGCGCAAGAAAAGAACCAGTTTCATGTGGCTTTCCTTATGGAGACATGTGGCAACAACTTTGTTGTTCTATTATTAATCTCAGAAGTAAAGTCCATGTCTTAAGTGCATTTGAAAGGCGCTTCAAACACCGTTTTAAGGGTGTGTTAAACTTCATTAACCTTATTAAAACCAGGATACAATAAAGCAATCATGCAATCATTATGTTGCTTGATCCCTAGATGGACAACTTAAAGTCTAATCCATTCAATCTGCAACAGATGGCAAATTAATTAACCCCCATGCTTGCTACAGCTCTGAAGATAGTACCATACTTCATAAAAGCGGCCTATGGGTACCTGATGGAGACATTTTCCAAGAAGTTATAAAGGCCCACAATGAAAAATATTAGTTGGACACTAAGGGAAAAACAGGACCCTAAAAATAATCTGCTGACAGTTTGATTGGAAAGGGCTTACATATGCTGTAGCAAAGTACCTGAAAGGTTGTGTGGTTTTTCTAAGATCAAAGACCTCCTGCCTTAAACAAACAGTTCTACTGGTCCCTCTACAGATTGCAAACAGTCCTTGGACATCTCTTTCAGTGGACTTCATAGTTGAGCTTTTCCCATCCAATTCTATGATGCAATCATGATAGTAGTAATTTTTTTCACAAAATGAGCCACTTCATTCCCTGTCAGACTAAAATAACATCAGTTTAGATGGCCAACCTTTTTATCAACAATGTTTTCATCCATCACAACATTCCCCAGGAGATTGTCAGGACCATCATTTATGATGATCCTAACACTCATCTTCCCAAGATAATACTTATGGGGCAGATGACTGCCCTGGTACAGTGGAAGATAAAACAGGAAATGTAGTTGGGTTCATGGAGCATTAGAAAAAGAAAGAAATCAAAAATTCAACCTTATAATTTATTAATGTGCTGTTAATTGGGGTGGGTCCAAAAGTCAAACCCTGGGCCTCTCAGTTGCTTGCATAAACCCGTAAACTTAAGTTAAAACCATTAGCTGAAGTAAGTTCTGAGAGTCAAGATATCAAATCCAATGTTTTTAACCAATCAGAGGCCACATAATGGCCAGATGACATCTCCAACCTCTTGTTGAAGTTAACAAGCCCAATAAACCGTTAAGCTTCAGTTTAAGAGACTGTTAATAATATTACATCATTTCTTAAGTTAACAGCTTTAATTTCCGGGTACCATTATGGTTTCTTAAGCCCTTGAGTAAGTTAAAACTGTGGGTTAACATTTAAGTGTTTGAGATAAGTTTGAGAACGTTAAGATAACCTCTTCTCCATGTTTTATCTAATACTGTTTCATAACTGTTAAGCTCAATCCAACAGATTCTTACAGTATTATTCTATATAAACCCTTCAGCCTTGCTCATAGCAATTGCTCAATCAATAAAGACTTTAAACCTAAAATTTAATTTTATTGTTTGTAAGACTTTTAGAATCACCATGAGACCACCCAATCTTCACAATTTTGAGGGAGTCAGATTTAAATGGTTCCTTATACTCCTGATTTGTCAATTTGTATACACCTCTGTTCAGATGGAAACTAGAACTGGTTCAGGTGCCAGCACTGAGTATTGTGATAATGGAAAGTGGGCTCCTGTGATTCCAGGCAAGTGGTACACTGCTTTTTTATTTTCTTCTAATCCTCCTGTCAAGGAGAAGCCACAAACCACTCCTGTTAAGGCTAAACCTACCAATATTTTCTGTTTCTTTTCCTCTGTCTTCTTGCTTGCCTACCTGGGGGTGTATGCCTTCTTAGGCCGCTTTAATCCTCTCCTAAGTTGATACCAAATTATCAGTAAGCTATTCAATTTGGGAATGGTATCAGTGCTCATTGGATCTATGGTAACTGGTTTAAATACTTCTGCTTTAATCTATCAGGCAGGGAAGCTTTTCCCTGCAGGGTGAGTTCCTGACAAGATTATAAGTGACAGAGGTCATCAATTCACAGCCCAATGTTGGGAGGTATTTTCCATACTCCTTGGCATCAAATTTATGCATATCAGAATCCTATCACCCTCAGTCTAATTTTCAAACAGGGCATGTGAATCAATGTTTGGAGATATTTTTATATCTAATCTAATGCTGAACAAGAAAAATAACCCAAAACATCACAATGGCTCAATTTGCCTACAATAATGCCCCACTCCTCACCCAACATCACCCCATTCTGCACAAATTATGGATAGAATCCCTAATGTAATTTTGGTTCACTCTTGGTTAGCAAAGTAGAATTGGTGTCTTTACAGGCAGCTTTCCTAAAGAAAATTCACAAAGAAGTTAAAGAGCCTTTGACACACGCCACAATAACTTACAAGGCATATGCCAACATGAAGAGAAGGGAAGGTCCAGCGTATGAGATTAGTGGCCAGGTACAGGTGTCAAAACAGCAGGATCAACCTGCCAGCAAGGTTCCAAACAAGCGGGTTTGTGACCTGCAATCTGATTACCTGGACACTTGAAGCCAGACCCAGAAGTCAAATTGAATTACCAAATCTAACAACATGAACAGATGATGATCCTTTATGGCAAATCCCTTGTTCTGGCGCTTGACTCATTACCAGGATCAAGCCACCCCCTTCACCATCCAGCTGAGTGATCAACACAATCATGTTCCTGTTATCATTGATTCACATTGACTATATAATCACTATCTCTCAAAAAAATTATTATCTAGTTTCTAAATATTCTTCCCCTTTTAACTCTGCTAAAACAGCACAGTTATGACATTAGTAGCACAGGTAGATTCTCTATCCTACCTTATTTTGAAAAATTCCGCCTGTTGTCTGCATGCGCCGCAGCCAACAAATTCTTGATAGAATCATGTCTGGCCTCCTGCTATACTGGACACTGTACACGCCTGGTGCCAAGATACCTGATAGTTTTTTCCTCTACCAGAACATAATGATTCCACTTCCTGCCTTCAATGCCCTGTCAGTGCAAGGTTTCTTCCAAGCACCCACCGGCATGCCTTGAGCAACCAATGAAAATACTATGCCCGCCTATGTAGCTCAAAGACTTTGAAGCGCTGCCCTGGAACCCTTTTCAGGAGCCAACAACAATAATGCTGCAGCATGGATCCAGTCTACCCAAAGCAAGCTGGCCCAAATTTAATGCCCACAATGGTTTTGGATTGCTGAGATCTCCATCTGACTGACCCACAACGCTGGCACCTGGTGCAACAAGTGGCACAAAGAACACACCGAGAAGAACTGGGATACCTTCAAACAAGACTTCTTGGCAAGGTTCATGCTTAAGGACACAGCGCTCATGATCATACATCAAGTAAAGAACTTAACCCAGACAGGCACTGTGAAGGAACTCACCACACCTACAAGGAACTCTAACTTTGTGCACCCTCTGACATGGCCTTTGACACCCCAGCCACACACCTCATGTACTATGACGCCCTTAAATCACATGTAATGAGGCACATGAATCTGGACCAGGTGACCAACCTGCAAAGCCTGTACTGTGAAGCAGAGAAAGCAGAGCAAACATCCAACACACTGCATAAGGCACAAACTGGGAAACTAGAAAGACCCAAGGATTCCCATCCAGGCGGGCGCTCCTCTTGACCGCCTCCTGGAGGCAATGAGAACAATGCCAACCACAAACCCACTGGTTCAAATGGACATGGGAATGGGAACTATGGCCAGTCAAATTGTACCCATTTCTGTATCACTGCCACGCAAGGCAATCAAGATGAGGGAAAAGCCCAGGGAGAGCATTAAGTAAGCCAAGCTCTCCCCACACAACTCCCGACTTGCCCAATGATGAGTACTGACCCAAGGACGTGAACCAATGTCCAATGATCCAAGTACCCTTAGAGGACCCGGTACTGTACACCATTGCCAGACATCCTAATAAACTAATGTCCTATCATTTCCATTTTTGCAGTTACACAGGCTCAGCACTCCTGGACTCAGGTGTGGATTGAACCCTAGTCAACAGCAGCTTTGTAGATAAGTTCAAGCTAATCACTAATCCTTTGCGGATTAAAAACATGGTCCTGGCTGATGAATACCATATTGCTGTGACAAGTGAAACCACCCCCCTTCTCTGTCATGCTCAATAACCTCCATTCCACCATACAAGGTCCCAACATTGACTTCCCATAGTTTGACATTGTACTAGGGTTGGATTGGTTACAAAAGAACAGCCCTCACGTAGACTAGGCAACCTCAGTCTTGACCATCAAGCGTGAAGGTGTCAACTATAAGATCTATCCTGACTCAGTGGACCAAATCCTACATGATCACGTCTTTGTGCGCAACACAGAGACCCTGGACAAAAAGGAAAACCTCAAGACAATCAACTGGGACTCCTGCCAGTACAAGATCATACACTTCAAAGATAACCAGGATACCTCCATGCCTCAGGACTGCAAAATTGTGGCCCGCCATCCAGAAATCTTCAAGAAAGCGCTACCTGGGCTGCCCCCTGAGAAACACATCCAACATTCCATCCAACTCAAAGGGGCTGTACCCAGGGCGCATCCTATCTACAGGCTGACCCCAAAAAAAGATGACACCCTGCACGCCTATCTTAAGGAGGCATTGGAGAAAGGACTTATCCACCCCTCACAGTCTCCCTTTGGGGCCACTGTATTCTTTGTGGCCAAGAAGGACAGTACCTTGCGTCTGGTCACAGACTACCAAGCCCTAAACAAAGTTACCATCAAGAACCATTATCTACTACCACTAATTGACGACCTATTTGATGCCTTGGGAGGAGCCACAGTCTTCTCCAAGATTGACCTAACCACAGGCTACAGCCAGATTTGTATTAAAGAGGAAGACATTCCCAAAACAGCCTTCTGCACTAAATACAGTTCATATAAGTGTGTGGTGCTCAACTTTGGCATGACAAACGCCCCCTCCACCTTTGTGACCTTCATGAACGAGGTGTTTGCCCCGCACATAGGCAAGTATGCCTTAGTCTACCTAGACAACATCATTGTCTACAGTTTCTCCGTGGAATAGCACCACAAAGACCTAGAGGCAATCTTTGCTACCCTGGCACAACACAAGCTGCTGGCCAAGCCTTCCAAATGCCAGTTCTTCTGCAAACAACTGCCTTTCCTGGGACACATAGTCTCAAAAAACGGCATCAAACCCAACATTCAAAAGATACAGGCCATCTGCAAGATGCCACCACCCAAGGACAAGTCAGAACTCCACACCTTCCTGGGGATGGTGACCTATGTATGCCGCTTCATACCTGACTGTGGCATTTTGACAGCCCCCTTGTCTGCCATAACTGGCGCCAAATCCAAGTTTGTGTGGACCCCCAACTCAACCTCTGTTTTAGACGTCTCAAGGAGAAGCTCACAAAATCTTCTATTCTAAAATACCCCAAACTTAACAGGGAATACCAAATGGAAACTGACGCCTCAGACACATCCATTGGGGGAGTACTACAAATCAAAAATAATGATGGTGACTTCCTGCCCATAGCTTATGAATCACAAAAGTTGACAGATGGCAAGTGTCAATACCCTATCCACAACAAGGAACTGCTTGCCATTCTACATTGCCTAGTCAAATAATGTTGTTATCTAGAACAGCAGGAATAATTCACGGCATTGACCAACCACAAGTTGCTCATATATTTCAAAACCCAAGCAAATCTATCTTGCTGCAAAGCCTGCTGGATGGAGCTCTTGGAGAGATTCAATATGCTCATACAGTACAAACCTGGTCCCAAGCTTGCCATGGAAGATGCTCTCTCACGCCTATATGTCTGTGTCACAAGAGGGGAAAATGGGCTTGGCCCAGACTGGCCTCTCTTGGTAATACAAACAAAGGACGGGGGTTTCCCCTGGTACAACTGACATAACTAAGGAAAAATTTATCAAAAACAAACACCTATTTGCGGATGTGTACAGGACCCTGCACAGAAAAATGTCCAATGGTACTACCATTCCCTATATCCCCACACACCAGTGAGTAGACAATATCCTATGCTATCACAGAGACCTCGGAAACACCAAGAGTCAAAACCTATATGAGTTCCTAAATGCACAAGGCCTGGTAGCCAACCTTATATTGTGACCTTCAGGAAGTCCTAAACCAATGTGAGGTATGCAAAAAGATTTCTAAAAGCAAAACCCCTCCAAAGTCAGTACTACCCATCCACACACAACTACCCTTCAAGGTATGGTCCCTTGACATTGTTGGCCCATGCCAGGGAAACACAATGATAAGAAATACATCATCACCGCCATAGACTTTTCTACAAGATGGCCAGTAGCCCAAGCAGTAAGGGCGCACACTGGCAATGACATACAACAATTTATTAGAAAAGATATAATCAGCAAGTTTGGAAATCCAGAACTCCTAATAACCAATGGAGGGAAAGAATTGACCTCCAAAAACACCAACATATACCTTGCTAAAAATGGGGTCAAACACACAGTGACAACACTATACCACCCACAGGCCAATGGATGTGTGGAGCAGCTAAATGGCAGCCTTGTGCAAGACTTAGCCAAGCTCACTGCCGGGAGACCTGAAGACTGGTATAAGCAGCTATCAACTGCACTACTTGTGTACCAAACCCAAGTGAAAAGATCCACCGGAAAGGGCCCTTTTGAGTTGGTATACGGCACACAACCAAATATCATCCAAGCATTAAAAGGACCTAAAATAAAAATCCCAAGTAAAGTCCCCCCGCAATCAGACCCTCAAGTTATAGAGGCCAACACAAACAAACAGAAAAAGAAAATGAATGTCTGCAAAAAAACCTTTGTCCCCATCTGAGATAGACATGAAGTTGGGGACAAAGTTTGGGTCATGAACGTTGATAAAAGCAAACTACAACCTAAGAAAGTAGGACCAGCAATCATTCTAAAGGTAAACAACAATAACCCTTACCTTGTCCAAGGACTCAGAAAGCGCAAACAAGACAAGACCCTACACCATGATCACCTAAGACCCTGCAAAGCAAGACAAAAACAACGCAAAAATTCCCTGCTTGCCACAGAACAGCAACTAGTTCAATATGGCGCCCGGGCTTCTGACAACCTCCCTGAAAAAATACCCCCAGAGGAGGCCAATCTTCAGTTGGGGGTGTTGAAACAGCAGGCTCAACCCGCCAGCAAGGTTCCAAGCAAGCAGGTTTGTGACCCGCAATCTGATTACCCGGCCACTTGAAGCCAGACTAGGAAGTCAACTTGAATTGCCAAATCCAATAACATGAAAAAATGGTGATCTCTTATGGTGGATACCTTGTTTTGGCGCTTGACTCATTACCAGGATCAAGACACCCCCTTCATCATCCAGACGTGTGATCAACACAATCATGTTCCTGTTATCCTTGATTCACATTGACTATATAATCACTATCTCTCAATAAAGATTATTATCTAGCTCCTAAATATTTTCACCCTTGTAACTCTGCTAAAACAGCACAGTTACAACAATACGTTCTCCTGCCACAATACTAATCATATCCTCACCAATGACAGTGTTTGAGATAAGTACCTTGCGCCTGCCACTATTTTAACCAAAACAAGTTGCCCTAATATCCAAAGTGTGACAAATAGCTATAGTGAGTCAAAGATAGAATAATAGCTTTCATTGCATTGGGGTGGCTATTGCTCTCCCATGCAGCTTTTTGCAGGTATTTTTGGTATGTAAGGTCCCCTTACAACAATATAAGTAGTATCAACGGTTGAAATTCTACCCCTGCAAACAAATAAGCTTTCTTAACTTTTCTATCAAGCTCAAAGATTGATTACAGATTGAAATGTGAACATATTTGACATATTTTGAATAAATCAAAGATAAAGTATTGTAGTTGAGCTATAACATATTTAATCAGTGTTGCAACTGAACTGATTATAGTTCAGTATTAGATTGGGGAAGACAGCAGTTCACTAGAAAGGACAAGGATAGGAGTAAGATGATGCTTATTTGGGAATAGCACAATTGATATAATATACCAGGAAGCCACAATCAACCCAGGGTGGCACTGTGGCAAGGTCTGGATACAGTTTGAGTTAAAGATATCCTAGGCAGGGATCAGCCCATCAAATCATCCACACTCCAATTTAGGAGATATTGCCCGTACTTTGACATTAGCCACAGGGTAATCCATGCTGTTAGATACAGTATGGGGTGCCTCTATGGGCACCCCCTGAGTATTATGAGATACATTAGCAGGCAGGGAGGTAATCTTGGCCGCAACATTGCCCGCTGCTAGGACAGAGGATTTAAGTCTCAACTGATATCTATGTCAAGGCTTCTGTCTTGATCATTTGCGCCTCCTTTGCCATCTTTGCCACCTATATCTATGACAATATGAATTGTTTCATCCCAAACCAGTGGCAGCCAAAAACCCTTGATTCCAGCGTTCAGGATCTTGCTCTGGAAAGAATATTTCTGGTTCAAGATTACCAACTATTCCTGCTTAAACATAGTTCCTTTGATGTCTTCTTTTAGTAGGATCAGGTATAAAGGCCATCACAGTCTGATTGTTCCAAGCGGTTCAATCTCCTCCTGGTTAGGCCCATCAATAAAGCTATAGTCTACAGTAACCTGCATAAGTAATGGTTCAACAGTATTTTTTAAGATAAAGAAAGATTTTATAAATTGAAAACAAGTAAAATTATCATGAAAAGATGCACTGCAAAATTTTACACAAGGCTTTAACAAAATATGCAAAAATAAATAAGAGTGAAACAAGTATAGAACAAAATTGAAAACAAACACTATTATATCTTTTTAATATATCAAAGAGTTATGCCCATAAATGCTTATGAAACAGAGCCTCTTTTCCAAACTTACCTAGATAATAGAATTGAGGTTAGAGAATCTTTTGAACAGAAAATATGGCTAAAACAAGAGAAATACCTGAATATATTTCCTGTCAAGGTATTCTAGCAAAAGATATGGGGTTATCTTATAGAAAAATAAGCAAGAAACTTAAGATTGGTGCTGAAACTGCCCAAGAATTTACCTACAGTACCAAAAGCCAACTCAGTGAATAATTGTCCCAGAACAGGTTGCCCTAAAAAGACTAGTGAGAGAAATGATCAACTGGTAATTAGAAAGGTTTTTCAAAATTGCTTTTTATAAGCCAAGCAAATTAAGGAAATATACGAAAATTCCTTAGAAGTTGAAGTTTCTGAGACTACTGTCCATAGAAGATTACATGATCAAGGGTTATACAGGCATGTTGCAAGAAGAAAACCCTTTATTACTCCAGAAAATATGATTAAAAGATTGGCCTTTGCTTGTCAATATGTTAATCACCCTATATCTTTCTGGAAAAGGTTATTTGGTCTGATGAGACCAAAGTGCTTATCAGTGGAGCTCAGAGAGCCAAAAATTTCTATTACAGACCAGGAGAATATCTCAAGCCCTTATATTTAAAAGGTACTGTTAAAAATAAACATATGGGTGTGTTGCAACATCTTTGATTACTCCCTCTTGGGGAATTAACGCCCCAAGTAAATCACTGAGCGGCTCACCAGGTGGTTCACCACCCAGTCAATAAACTGGTGGCACCATTATCAGTTAACCATCTATGACAGGGATCACTCAATCCAGGTCCTAAATGGAACACAACTTGATTAAGCCTCGTGACTCAAGAGGAACATTACTCAGATAAGCCCCACAACTTCCATGATGTACATGGACAACATGTGGCTTGTCATGATACTATATAATATTCTATATTCAGATCAAATAAAGTATCATTCTCTTCTTAATTTTCCCCTTTATTTTGTTTATTATACTTCCCAGAAGTATAAACTTGACAGTGGTAGCACAGGTAGGTTATCCATACCTACCCAACTCAAAGGAAAAATTCCTCTCAAGAAAAGAACACCTCTCTTTGGATCAACAGTACTGAGAGCAAATTCAAACAAGTGGAGTACCCCCAAAGACTCTGGGTTAGCAAAATTGCCCTCTGCGTCACAGGGACTGCTTCATGTTTTATTACCAAATGGCTGGCTCAACATCCTGATCAGAAGGAAAACTGGGAAATATTCAAAACCGCATTCCTCAAAAAGTTCTCCATGAAGGATTCAGATGTGGTGATTATGACCAAACTCTGAACCTTCAAAATGACAGGAACTATCAAGGAATACATTGCTGCATATGAAGGACTACGTGACCGTGCACCCAACACCATCATTTTTGACAAACCTGGACCACACTTAGACTTCTACAATGGCCTTCCTACACATATCAGACGTCAGTTTGACATGACCTGCTGCAAGAACCTCGAGGATGTATTCCTAGAAGGGAAACACACAGCTCAGAAGTCTGACAATCTACACGCCTCCAACAAACGCAAGGAAAACCCTGCAGTGAAGAGAGAGACTTACCCCAACAAGCAAAACCACTGAGCCAACAGTACCCAGCCTCAAATGAGAATCACACTACACAAGCCAACCAGGCTAGCACTGAAGATACCAACAAGGAGGGAAAAGCTCAGAGAAGTGCTTAGGCAAGCCGCCCTCCCCCCTCTTCACAAGACTCATACAGAGAACAGGACGTAGACTCCATCACCATGATCTAGGTTCCCTCCAGTGACCCTCTACTGGTTGCTGCCTAATCTGGAAATAAACTCTTTGTCTATCTTTTCCATTTTTGAAGGTACCAGGGCACAGCGCTATTCAACACTGGAGCCAATCAACTGCTTATTAACAAGAGTTTTGCAGACCTCATGAAATTACCTGCCATTTGAAGGAACATCAAGAGAGTCCTCATGGCAGACAACCACAGCACACCAGTTACCCACAAGACCAGACCTTTCTGGGCCCAAATTGGAGACGTCCAAACAATAATTAGTGGCCCCATCATTCCAATCCCCAAATACAATATCATACTTGGATTAGATTGGATGCAAAAGACAAAGCCTCACATAGACTGGGAAAGTGCCACCCTCACAATCCAGCAAGGAGAAGTCCACCATCATGTGTACCCAACACACCTTGACACTCTCATGAGGGACCACATATTTGTAAAGATCAATGAAACAGAGAAAGAAACTGACATCAACAAAATCAATTGGAGCACGTGTACATATATGAAGTCATCCACTTCAAAAAAACCAAAATACAACACAAAAAGAACCCAATCAGAGATCAGTTAGTCAATAAGTTTCCCTCCGTATTCCAGGAATCACTACCCGGGCTGCCCCCTGATTGGGGTATACAACATGAGATTGACCTGAAAGGTAGCGTACCTAAGGCGCAACCCATCTACTGCCTCACACCACAAGAAGACAACACCCTAAAAGCTTACCTTGACGAAGCACTTGATAAAGGCCTCATCAGACCTTCAAAGTTACCCTTTGGTGCTGCTGTCTTCTTTGTGGCAAAGAAAGATGGAGGCCTCTGCATGGTCACAGACTACAGGGCCCTCAACAAGGTCATAATAAAGAACAGGTATCCCCTGCCCCTAATTGATGACCTTTTTGATGCCCTAGCGGGGTCCCAAATCTTCACAAAAATTGATTTGACAGCAGGTTACCACCAAATTTGCGTGAAACCTGAAGACATTCCAAAGACGTCATTTCAAACTAAATACAGATCCTTTGAATGTGTTGTCCTCAATTTTGGCATGAAAAACGCTCCCAGTACCTTTGTAACCTTCATGAATGAAGTATTCAAGGAACACATTGGGAAAAGAGCAATCATCTACCTGGACAACATCATCATTTACAGCCCCAACCTGCAATAACACTGGGAAGACGTCTGCGCAGTCCTCTGTACCCTGCAAGAAAACCAACTAATTGCCAAACCATCCAAATGTGAGTTCTTCTCAACTGAGCTCCCCTTCCTTGGCCACATCATTAGCAAGGAAGGCATCAAACCTGATCCAGAAAAAACACACACTATAACAGAGATGCCAGCCCCAAGGAACAAGAGCAAAATCCGCACTTTCCTTGGAATGGTAGCCTACGTACGCAGGCTCATTCCTGACTGGGGCGCTCTGACAGCCCCCTTGTCAGCCATCACTGGAAAAACAACCAAGTTTATCTGGACACATTTACGAGATCAACATTTCTGCCAGCTGAAGGAGCGCATGATCACCGCCCCCATCTTGCAATACCCAAACCGCGAGGGTATCTATGAGCTAGAAAATGACGCCTCTGATTATGCCATAAAAGGAGTCCTCCGTATCCAAACGGCCCAGAAAGACTTCCTCCCTGTGGCATATGAATCCAGAAGCTATCAGATGGCAAACAAAGATACCCTATACACAATAAGGAGTTTATTGCCATCATACACTGTCTCATGAAATGGTGATGTTATCTAGAAGGAGCCTAGACGTTCAAAGTACTCACCAACCACAAGTTGTTGATATTCTTTAAAACACAACAACACCTGTCAAGAATACAACCCAAATGGATGAGTCTCATACAGAGATACCCCATGCAAATTGAATACAAGCCAGGCAGAGAAATGCTTACTGCAGACGCCCTATCAAGGCTATACAATAAACACATCCTCTGCACTGATGGCGACCCTGACTGGCCCATGTTAATCATGGGGAATCTCCAGGAAGGGTTCCCACCTGGCACACCAATGAACATCCAAGAGAAAGTCCTCAAGAACAAATATCTGTTCAAAAACATATACAGTACCCTCCACCAAACCCTTCCAAATGGTGACACTGTACCTGTCAAGATTGACAATTTTTCCCCTCTAAAACCCAGGCCCAGGAGCGGGATTCAAACCCTGGTCCTGGATCCCTACGGGCCGCTAAGCCTATAGACTGCTGGGCCACCTGCCCATGTTTTTAGGGATTGAGCCCCTGCAAGCTGAGGCTCCTGTGAATTCCTAAAGCCAGAATACCAACACCAGCCCAACCATAGTGGCGCCCAAAGAGGAGCCTTTCAAATTGCCTAATGAAGGCAGAGATGGCGCCTATGTAAGCTTCATGAATTTTAAGTCCTCTCAAGCAACCAATCAGGAGCCTACCCAGGAAAGAGGCACGGGCCTGCGGCCCGGCCCCATGACCACGGCGCTAAAGCAAGACAATCAGGTAGCCAAATTGAGAATTTTGACCAATGAAAGAACTCCCAGGCTGAGCGCCATTCTGCTACTTTCAGACCCAAGTACTCAATTCCCCTGACCCAGCTTTCCCCAATCCCCTGATGAACCCATAGAAAATGTTAAGTTTGGAGGTGGGGTGCTATATAGACCAAAGGACCCCACGCTCCAAACTTATTGCCATTTTTAAATAAAGGTTATGTTACTTTGGCTCATACAGCTATTACCATATTTTGTATTTGCTGTCTATAAGTTAAGTTCGAGATCCCCCGGCCCTCCTGCCCCTCTGCCCGCAGTTTCCTGTCCACCTAGTGCTCCCTTTGGGCCCGTTTATTTTACTGATTACCCATTAAAGCCCAAATATAAGGATCACACACCAGAGAAAATCATTGGACTTGACCCATTAGCCCGCATCCAATCTGCCGTCAGATACAACCACCAAGGCCTGTGGATATTCTCTATCCCCAAGTTATTTAGAGGAAAATTCAACTACCTCCTGGCCTATAACGTCTATTTGGAACCACTTGTAACACCAAAACTGATGCCAGCCTCTTCCTCCAACCTGCCAACCAACTATACCAGCAAGCTTTTTGGTATAGTGTACATCACCCTCACTGGGGTGGTGGACACCATTGTACCGGCTGCTGGCCCGTGGTCTTGGTTAGGAAAGTCTGCTTCTTACCTCTTGAAGTTAGCCCCTCTCTTGTGGTGGGCCCTGCCTGCAAAAAACCCAGCCCAAGTTACCTCTAAACCTGGCGGGCCAGCCGCCTGAGAGTGGGTTCCTGACAGTACCCTACGTTTTTTCAACACAAAAGATTGACACAATCCTCTGTTATCACAGAGACTTGGGACACACCCATAGCAGAAACTTGCATGAATATCTCAAGACCCGTCACTGGTGGCCTGTAAGGAATTCCATACCTTACACAAATATCAAGACACACATAAGCTTTCTGGATACAGCTTCAAACCAGAAAACTACATTTTTAAATGCAGATTTAAAATCTAAGTGGGATAACAGAACTATTAATTTAATTTATCCGAAAGCACATTTGAAATCAATAAACAAATGTGTTCTAAGCAAAAACAAGCATGGAAGCAAAAACAATCTTGAAAACCTAAAACAATATATAAGCTCCACTTTAAAACTGGAAATCAAGGACTCAAACAACCACTCGAACAACCAAACCAAATCAGCATTAAATTATAGCTCTGAAAACCACAGTGCAACCAATCAACCACAATTTAAATGTATAAACTGCCCAATTCAGACTTCCAGGGACCTAGAGGACCAATCAAACCCAGAATACAACCCAAGCCACTGTAATACTGTACATCCAGCTCCAGATACCATCCCCAACCTAAGTGAGGTACAATACTGAAATACAATATTCCAACCTGCCTCTTCTTGCATTGCAGCCTGTAGCTTGCTGCAGGCCTGCAAGGCAATACTTCTACCCCACACTTGCAGGTTGGCCTGGTAAACTCTATGATTCATCTCCAAATTATTTCAGTATTTAACCTGAACATTTTCCCTTGAGCTAAATGCTCCAACAATTTCTTTATTTCCTGTCAACCAATAAATCTATATTCTCAATTCTAAACACTTGATTAGTAGATTATAAAGGTTCCCCCCAATAAACATGAAGTTCATCTTCCTTGTTTGGACTTTTTGTGTGTTAATCAAATTCAGACAAGCAAATTTTAACTTCAAAAAACCTGAACCAACTCCTACTGACAAATCTAAAGACTCAATTTGGTATTGTTTTGGTCTGCGTCAAAGACATGCCCCTTATTTTGAAACTGCTTGATTCCCACCAATCATCCACCCCAAGGCCCCCTGGTTAGTCTTGGGGTACACCAGTGTTTACTATCTTCTCAACCACTTCACTCCCTTCTTGGGAAGATTCCGTCTATTTGGTCACCTTCTATATATGCTAATGATAGGAATTCCAGTAGGTTCCACTCTGATCAAATTCAACTTGGGAGCTCTTCTCCATTCAATTGGGGATAGGCTTCCCAATAAGTGGATCCCTGACATGGCCCAACATGCTAGATGATATCAGAGAAGTACTGGAACAATGCAAGATCTGTGAAAAGTACGCCTAAACCAAAGCTCCACCCAAGTCAGTAGTACCCATATCCATCACACAACCCTTCAAGGTATGGTCGTTAGATATTGTGGGACCTATGCCTGGTGAAAGCAAAGGCAAAAAGTACATCATCACAGCCATCAACTATGCAACCAGATGGCCTGTGGCACAAGCCACAAAAGAGCACAAAGGCAACAACGTGAGACAATTCATTGGCAAGGAGATCATAGCTAAGTTTGAAAAGCCCACCCTCTTAATCACAGATGGAGGCACTGAACTCAAAGCTATTGACACCAATATCTATCTTTCCAAAAATGGAATAAAACACGTCACAGCCAGCCCATATCTCCCACAAGCAAATGGAAGCGTAGAACAACTAATCAGCTCTCTAGTGGAAGCCCTCAGTAAGTTATCTGCCAACAATCCAAAAGCCTGGGTTGACATGCTACCAACTGCCCTTATGGTCTGCAGAACAAGAGTCAACCGCAATACAGGCAAAAGCCCTTATGAACTTGTCTATGGTCAAAAACCTTCACTTGTCAGTACAACCACGGGACCACAACTGCCACTTCCAAAGAAGATACCAGACAGCAATGACCCAAAAGTACTACAAGCCAGAAAGGACCAAGAGGCAATGGAACAACAAAGGGTTCAGTGGGAAGCAATCCCATTGCAACAAGAAAGGTTCCAAGTCAGAGACAAGATCTGGGTTGTCAACCACAACCAACACAAATTAGACCCAGGGTTACGCAGACCAAGCATTGTCATGGAAGTGAAGCCCAATAACACTTACCTCATCAAAGGGATTGGAGCTCAAACCAAACTAGAATGTATGCATCATGATCAACTTTGTTTGTGTAGGGCAAGAACAGCCCAACGGAATTCAAGACTCCTTGTTCCCAACGCCAAACTGGATCAGTACCAAGCCTGTATACCCAATACTCTCAAGAAGATTCCCAAGGCTCTGCCTTCCAGCACCCCAGGGGGAGATGTCGCAACATCTTCAATTACTCCCTCTTGGGGAATTAACGCCCCAAGTAAATCACTGAGTGGCTCACCAAGTGGTTCACCGCCCAGTCAATAAACCAGTGGCACCATTATCAGTTAACCATCTATGACAGGGATCACTCAATCCAGGTCCTAAATGGAACACAACTTGATTAAGCCTTGTTACTCAAGAGGAACATTACTCAGATAAGCCCCATGACCTCCATGACGTACATGGACAACATGTGGCTTGTCATGATACTTTATAATATTCTATATTCATATCAAATAAAGTATCATTCTCTTCTTAATTTTCCCCTTTATATTGTTTATTATACTTCCCAGAAGTATAAATTTGACAGGTGCCATGTTTTGGGGCTGGTTTACAGCCAATACAAGAGGAGAGATCCAGCCACTCACTGGGAAGGTGGATGCTTTTGTCTACAGAAGGATCCTTGATTGGAATATCTGCCGTTTTATGAGGGATCTACAAGATCCAGCCAATTATACCTTCATGCAAGATAGTGCTGGTGTCCACAAGGCCAAGATTATTAAGAAATATTTGGATTCTAAACATATTATTTGTTTGGATTGGCCTCCTCAAAGCACATACTTAAATCCTATTGAACATCTTTGGGATGTCATTAAGTCTGATTTGCCAGAAGACTCCAAACAATCCATATTGGATCTAAAATTTGGAGTGGCTAAAGCATGGGAGGCAATTCCTGTGGAAACTCTTAAAAATCTTGTCCACTCAGTGCCTAGAAGACTTGCTGCAGTCATCAAAGCCAAAGGGGAACCAACAAAGTACTAAGTACTTAAGATATTCAATATTATAAGTTATCTAACTATGATAATAAATATGTATATTTTTGATTTTATTTTATTTTGTTTTAATTTTATTTATTTTTGTTAAAGCCTTGTGTAAATTTTTGCGGTGCATCTTTTCATACTAATTTTGCTCATTTTCAATTTGTATGATCTTGCATTATCTTAAAAAATTCTGTTGACCCATTACTTATGCAGGGTACTGTAATCCTAGTGGTATCTTGGTTCCCTGGGAAATAGTAATTTATTGGTGATGGTTAGTGCGGGCTTTGATACAACTGCAGCAGTTGTTGAAAAATACTGAATTTTACAGGTGCCTTGGCATAACAACGGATACTCACCCACATATACTTTACATAAGCAGGTTTTAACCGGTTGAGATAAGCAAATCCATCTCAGCCTAAAAAAATCAGAGTGGATCCAGATCTATTGTAGTTTAATATAAATTCCTTGGTTTTAATTTTAGTTTATAGGCTGAGATGGCGTTATTTATATCAACAGGTTATAAGGCTACTGTAATACATATATGAGTTTACTGTACAAAAAAGTGCAGATTGGATATTTCATTGGTTTTATGTATACACCAGGTGGTTGCCCCGTCCAAGGACAGAATTAAAGTTGGATTTAATAAATCAATTAAATATATTTTATTGTGTTTTTAGGCTTGGAGTACTTATCACGTGTTTAATTAAAATTTATTTAATTGCTTTATTAAAATGTAGTTCCAATTATATTTATTTAAATTTAAAATTAAAATTGTATATTTCAAGTATAAATAAAAACTAAATCTAAATAAGTGTAGTATCTCTATTAAGATTAGTACAGCTAAACTAATTATTTTAAAATCATATTTGATTTTTTAACCTTTCAAAATGTAGATCTGATCTGCAGCTTTTAAATAAGCTATTGGACATCAAAATTGGCTTAGTATTCACTGAGATATATTGATTTTAGTTTTTTAGTGTTGTAACGCTTTTGACAAAGAAGCATCAATAACCTGATTAGTTGCACCAGTTGCAACCAATAAGAGCCAAGGCAGGAATAAGCAGAAAGATTTATGAAAACACATTTTATTAAATCAATCTTGATTGAGCTTATATAGCTGCTCAAATGCACGCTTGGCAATTGAGGTGAAGTTCCTTGCATTTGCATAGCTGCAAGGTTTAAGTCACAATATAAACTTGCATTGGATAGGGAACTAAATCCATCATTTCTATGAATAGAACATGATGTGGATTACTTCTGGGTATTGCATTGTTTAACAGTCAACTTCAATTAAATGAAGTTAACTCTGTTAACTTCATCACAGTGTGCATTAAAAGTAAATTTAGATAATTTCAAATTGAGTCTGAGCTTTTGATTATGACGTGAACCTGATTCCAGCACTTAACTATATATCTCAGCATCTAGAGCAGTTAGAGCTATCATGTTTGGTACCATTTTGATTGGAATCATCTGAAAATTGATCTATGTCCTCTGAATTTCATGAAAATCATTATATTGAATCATAATTTTATCATAGTATTTTTACTCCACTGATGTTCTTTTGGGATGAAGCTGTGGCAAGCAAGGTTTACTCTGAAAAAATATGGAGCTACTTGGATCAGGTGGCATTGAATTGGAATGCTCTACTATCTCACTTGAAGAATAAGAATTTCAAAATTTCCAAGCCAATCATCTCCTTCTTTAAACCAATATATTTATATTATAATTCAAACTGTATTGCTTTAAATTGACCAAGCTCTCTTTTTGTTGTTAATTCAATCCTCACACAGAGCATAATCATCCAATCATATAAAACAATCTAAAAAAATTGCTGCTTCTCTTCCAGTTTTAATCCACCCATTCTAGAGTTGGTGTTGCGGTGAACGCATTCAAACAACTGTTATTCGAAATCCGTAAATCCCCAATCTACCCTTTAAATAGATGAACCATGCAAATAAAGCTTTATCTCTTGGTTGATTAATTATTACCAATTTTACATATTTGTTGTTTACCACAACAAAATTTTGGAGGTAATTCCATTCACCAAACTTGTATTTCTGTTTTTGTGTTGTTGCCTGTGTGCCTGTTGTTTGTTATGATGTCTGCTTCCGCGCCCCCTGTTTCTGCTGTTGAATCTCCCGCTTGGGCTCCTGCTGCCTCTGCCCTTGCTGTTCCCCCCTGCCCCTTCTGTTGGCAACCCCTTGTCTAAGTTCTTGGTTGCTCAGCAACTTCCTCGCTTTGAGGAGAATGGGTATACTGCTTGGCTGTATACTTTCGAGGATTATGCTGAGCAATTCAAGCTCTCCGACGAGGACCACCTCCATGAGGTCAGCCGTTTTCTCCTGGAGGGAGCCCGTGTCTGGCATCAGGATGTTCAGGTTGCCACCTGGGCCAATTGGAAGGCCCAAGCTGAGCTCTGCTTTAACGAACATGAACCTGATGCCATCCACCAGTTGGGCCTGTTGAAGATGGTGCACTTTAAATCCTTGCGCAAATTTTTGAATACATTCCAAAAAACTGCTAACAAGGCTTTGAAGCAACACCTCAAAACCAACAGTTCCTCTGACTGCAAGACCACTGTTGAGAATTTCCACAGCCTTGTCTCCATCTGCGCATTTGTGAACGCCCTTACCCACTCCTACTCTGCCATGGTTCAAGCTGCTAAGCCCAATTTGTTGGAGGAAGCAATTGCCTTGGTCCATGACAAGTATGACATCTGGGTAGAACGTGCCACAGATGAACATGTCAAGGAAAATTCTGAATGGAACCCCTTTTCACTGGTTTGCAAATAGAATAAGTCTGAGGAAATTGCCCAGGAGGTCAAGGCCCACCTTGAGGATTTGAACCGCCGTTTTGACGCCATGTTCATGGCACAAGAGCAAGGACGCCAACCCAGCACCAATCCCCCCCCATTGTTATAACTGCTCTGAGGTGGGGCACATCTCTAAGGATTACACCGCGCCCTGCTCCATCTGTAAGGAGCCATCTCACTCTAACTTCATTTGTGAGTTCAACCCCATTAACCATGACCGCAAACCTCAAGGGTTGATGATGGCTGAACAAAACTATGAAGCAAAACGCAACCTCTCCTCCTCCGCCACCTCTCAGCCTTTGAATAAAAAATCTATCATTGAGTACATTGTTGACCCTGATGGACCCAGTTTCCCATTTACTCTGATCCGTAAGCGTCAAGTTTGCTCCTGAGGCCCCTCCCCAGGTCGCAAACTTACACCCCCACCCATGAAGCGTACAGACCGCGAGGACGCGCTGTCCCCATCTGCGTCCCCCCCTTGCCCATGGTGAAGCTGGGGAAGATTTGGACCATTCCAGCAGCCCAAACCCACCCCACAAACCCCCATCCTCCCCCTTGCCACCCCGCGCATATGTGCGCAACAGCAAGTGAAACCCCTGCCACGCTAATAGATTTGTTAGCTTGGAGATTGAAGATGATTTGGAAAATGAGGATCATTACCCGTGCTTACCTGACCTCGACAAATATCTTCCGTTCGAGGACAAGCCACGTTACAATATTGTAACCGTGGAGTCCGTCCCCGAGTCCCCACACAATGAGGGTGGGTATTCCGACTTACCTTCCAAGATGCCCTCCCTGGAGGCGTCCCCTGCAGGCACAGCAGCCTGGGAACACAGGGCCACTGGCCAGGAAAGTGAGGACAAAGGCCCAACAGCTTTCAGGGGTCATCATTGCAGCCACCCTGGCCCATTGGGCCCTGCAATGGTGTCCCAGGTGAATTCCCCTGGGTTTGGACCAATCAGGTCCCTTAATACTGGTGATGGGGTTGAGCACGGCTTATTGGCAGACCCTGCTGATTTGGGTGAGTCAATCAGCTCTGGTTGCAGCAACAAATTTAATGCGCTTTCAGCATTGTACGATGTTGTCTGGGGCAGCCAGCCAATCATTTTGCAGGCCCGCCAGGATACCAGGGACCCAGCTGCATTGTCCTACCCTGGGAATTTGAATCAACCAATCAGATTGCACACACCTCAGGATGCCATGGCACAGCACGCGTTGTACAACTCACGTGATTTGGCCCAGCCAATCAACTCCTCCGGTGCTACATGCAATTCTATGCATATGGCTTCAAGTGAGTTCTCCAATTTAGATGAGCCAATCACGCCTGATGTTGCTATGGAAGTTGACTCAGCCAATATATTGACAAATGATTGCAATTTAGCTGGGCCAATCACACCTGGTGATGCAATGGATGTTGACTCACCAAATGTGTTGATAAATAAATGTAATTTGAATGAGCCAATCAAACCCCTTGACGTCATGGAAACTGACACACCCAATGTATTGTCCAATAATTGCAATTCAGATGGGCCAATCAGACCTGGCACGACTGGTGCAAAATTTGCTCATCCTGACCAAGCCAGTTGTCCTACCCCAGGCCATCCAATCAGATCCTGTGATGCCAAGAAAACCAATGCACCCAATTTATTGTCCAATTATTGTAATTCTGATGGACCAATCAGATCCAGTGCAGCTGGTGCAAAATTTAATCATTCTGACCAAGCTGGTTGTCCTACCCATAGCCAACCAATCAAACCCTGCGATACCAAGAAAACAAATGCACCCAATTTATCACACCATTATTGCAATACAGATGAGCCAATCAAATCTGGCGCAGCTGGTGAAAATTATACCCATACTATTCTGAGTCAATCAACCAGGTATAAAAGGGATCCCCACTGGCCAAACCAGTTTTCATCCAACTCTTCTGAGCCAATGGATACCTTCCACATGCCACCAGAATGGTTTGACCCATTTTGGGTGGCAATCAACCAGCCTAGAATGGATGGTAAGTCCCATGTAACCTCGGATGCAAAGCAAACCCCTCCCAAGTCTGGCAAGAAGCATTGCGGCCCCACCCAATCAGATGGTCCAAAGGAGAGACCTGGCCTCTCAGCTGTGAAGATCCTGCGCCAGCTGATGATGACCATCTCCTTCAAAGACCTGTGCACTGAAAGCCCCAAGTTTTGCCAGAAGATGCACCAGGCTATATCCACGCTACGCCCTGGGAAATATGAAGCCCTCTTCCTGACAGGCACAGGCGCCCCGAGAACCACAGGTACTGTAAACGGCGTAAACAGTTCTATAATCTTGGATGGTGGCGCTTATAGCAACATCATCTCCAAGATGTTCCTGGAATCCCTGCCTCGGCCAGAGGTAACCTCATCTGACGTCAGCTTCATCCTTGCTGATGGGAGCTGCACTACGGCTCTTGGCAAGGCCATCAAGTTGCACTTGTGGTTGGGAGGTGTCTTCAGTATCATTGAGGCTGCCATCTTTGACCACAACCAGTATACCCTGCTCCTTGGCCGCAAAACTATGAGCAACCTGAGCGTAACCACCCAGTCGCGGACAACAGATGGACACTTGAGCACAATAATGAATTAATTGATCTCAAGGTAACATTTGACAGTCCTACTGGCCCTTCCTTCCTTTGCAAACCTTTAGCCGCCTAAATCAAGGACAACGCCTGGTTGAACAACGTCCAGCAAGCTCAGCTCCAGGAGGTGATCTCTGCGTACAGCTCCCACATTGCCTCTGACTACAATGACCTGCCTGAAGCACCTGGATTCTGCCACAAGATTGATACCGGTGACACCAAGTCTGTAGCTTCCCAGTTCTACCGCCTTCCTCAGTCCAAGGAGTAGTTTGTACAAAATAAAATACTCAAGCTGTTGAAACAAGGTATGATCCACCCCAGCAAGTCTCCATGGGCCTCCCCCATTGTGGTTGTACCCAAGAAAGGCAATAAACTCTGCATGTGTGTTAACTACATTCCTCTGAATAAGGTGATAATCTCAGACCATTATCCCCTGCCCCGCATCTCTGATATCTTGGCCTCCTTTGGTGGTTCACAATGGTTATCAAATATTGACCTTTTCAGTGGGTTCCACCAGATCCTTGTTGAAGAAGCCGACTAGCCAAAGACTGCCTTTGTCACAAAATGGGGACAGTATGAGTACATACGCATGCCTTTTGGGTTGAAAGGCGCCCCTTGTACCTTTCAGCGCATTATGAATGGAGTCTTTGAAGGTCTTATTGGTGACTTTGTTACTGTCTATTTAGATGATATAACTATCTACTCCAAGACATTTGGCGAGCACCTGCAACACCTGAAGCTATGCCTGGACCATATCAAGAGCGCCAATCTGAGTGTGAATGCCAAGAAGTCCATCCTGGCTGTTCAGCAACTCAAACTCCTGGGACACATGGTCGACGCCTTTGGAAAACACCCTGATCCTAATAAGTGTGATGCAATCACAAACTGGCCCACACCCACCAATGCCAACCAGGTGTCATCCTTCCTTGGGTTGGTAGGGTACTACCATCAGTTTATTGAAGACTACAGTGAGTTAGCTGCCCCTCTCTTCAATCTGACACACAAGAAGAAGCCGTTCAAGTGGGGACCCCCTGAAGATGACGCTTTCAAGGCTCTTAAGGCTGCCATCACTTCTGATGCAGTCCTCGCTTACCCTGATTTCAACCGCAAGTTCCACATCTTTTCAGACGCCTGCACCAATGCAGTGGGCGCAGTACTATGTCAGGAAATAAACAATGTTTTTAGACCCATTGAGTTTATGTCTAAAAAGTTTATACCTGCTGAGTACAACTATGCTATATACGACAAGGAAGTCCTGGCCGTAATCAAGGCTCTTGAGAAGTTTTGCTATTATGTGCTTGACCACCCCCTCGTCATTCATACTGATAACTGGGCTGTCAAGTTCATCATTGATGCATCTCTCCCTTGCAGTCGTTGCATGCGCTGGCTCTTAGAACTTATGAAGTATGACTTTGAAATTGTACATATTCCCGGGAAGCTGAACTCTGTCACTGATGGCTTATCCTGCCAGTTCTGTTTATTGGTTGAAAAATTGACTTATGAACCCCCTCTGGCTCAGTTCAAGGACATGGCCCGCCTGCGCACATCACTTGTCACTGAAGCTGATCTACACAAGTTCTTTGTCTACTCAACCAAGTACACTGTGATAGGCAGCACATTGTTTAAAAAGACAGATAATGGGCTCCTGGTGATCCCACCCAAGGAGGACAGAGAGAGTATCTTGATGGAAGCACATAATGGCACTGGACCCTTTGGCCGGGATGATACTCTAGAGCGCCTCAAAGAGACCTACTGGTGGCCAGGGATGTACACAGATACCTATAGCCACACCCGCAGCTGCATGAACTGCCAACGGTTCAGCAAGAAGATTGTGCACACCAAACCTGTGAAACCTATTGTAGTAGACAACATATTTGAACTTTGGGGTATCAACTTTGTTGGGCCCCTACCTCCTTCAAAATCTGGAAAAACTTACATCCTGGTTGCTACTGAGTACCTCTCCTGTTGGCCTGTTGCTCAGGCTTGCAGCAATAACTCCGCTATGACTGCAGCTTTCTTCATCTACAACAGCATTGTGACCCAGTTTGGCCCTCCAGCTACATTGTTATCTGATCAAGGATCCCACTTCAGAAATCACATGGTAGCCGACTTGACAAACAAGGTGAACACTGTCCACAAGTTCACCACTGCGTACAACCCTCATTGTAACAGCCTCACTGAGAGATTCAACCACACATTGGTAGAATGCCTTGAGAAGACCACCAAGTTCCAGCCATCTACCTGGGAAGCCATGTTACCCTCAGTTCTCTGGAACTATCACATCAAGGTCCACAACACTATCAAGATGACACCATTTGAAGCCATGTTTGGAACTAAAACCAACCAAACCCGCGTCCTCAAGAAGGTGAACCAGCACTGGGACTCAAAAGACTGTGAGCAAACCCGACACCAAGCCAAGAAGAACCTATCTACCACTGCCACTAAGATCACAGCAGCTCAACAAGAGATCAACCACTGTGTACTCAAGTTCAAGTTTGGCCAGCAAGTCTTAAATTTTAATAGCGCTTTGAACACCACCTGCTCTAAGAAGTTCAAAGTTAAATGGAAGGGCCCATACACCATTTATGCCATCGGAAAACATCACAGCTACTTCCTTGAGAACACTGCAGGATTCCAATACCCCCTCCCTGTCAGCAGCAGCCGCTTGAAGGCGTACCAAGCTTAGAATGAAGGAGGAAGTGTTGCGGTGAACGCATTCAAACAACTGTTATTCGAAATCCGTAAATCCCCAATCTACCCTTTAAATAGATGAACCGTGCAAATAAAGCTTTATCTCTTGGTTGATTAATTATTACCAATTTTACATATTTGTTGTTCACCACAACATTGGGTAATCTATACAGATAAGCCACTTTGATATGGTTGAATGGTGTTAGCCACTAATTTAAAATTCAAGTAATTAAATACAACTTTATTAAAGTTTGAGTAGCTTATATTTCAGTTCAACATGATTTAGACCACACTTAGGGCTGCGTCAGATTAAAAAAGGGATGATTACGGCATTTGCCGTAATTGTCCCATCCTCCCTTCCCTGTCCTCTTCTTTCGGATTCCCCCAGCTTAGGGGAATCTGAAATCACTAAAATAAAAGAAGGTGATGGAAGGCCTTTTGCTTTCTGGATTTTAAGATTTTTTTAATAAATATACATAATAAAATTTTATTTTCAGAGAAAATAATTTTAATTTCAAAAAGTAATAAATAATTTTTAAAATTAAGAAAGTCAAAAAAAATATTTTTTTATTTTTTAAAAAAAATCCGAAATTCTTCATCCTTCTGTGGATGAAGAAGAAAACGATTCCGAGAGAATCTTCTTTGAGAAGATTTTCTCGAAATCCGACGCAGCCCTAACCACACTCCACTGAATTAAATCTGTGTACTCTCAAAGATGCATGTAAGGGATTGAATGTAAGGATGAGCCAAATTGAGCTTTTGGCTTAACGATCAACTTTTAAAATCAAATTTAACTAAAAATCAATTCAGTCAAATCCCTTACAGCTTGAGCCCACTCGAGGTGACATTACAGACAGACAGACTCACTTTTATATATATTAATATTAGCTGGTGTGTGATCAATTCCTAAACACCCTCTATTTCAAGAGCATGGTGCCACCATGGCCCACTTGAATTTCCTGCAGGGAAATTCAAGTGGGTGCAGGATTTGTGCATGGAGCTGCTTCTACATAGAGCAACACCCAGGTAAAAACCGAACCAGCCCTAATTCTATCCAAACTTGCAGCTACCTTATTAAACACTTTGGGTTCATTCTGAATTAATGAAAGTGTGACCGAAAGGGCTGCTTTTGACGGGTTGGGCTGGAATCTACATGGCATGATTAGCTGGTTAGCGGTTGGCTTTGAGTAGGATACGGCCAAAAGTTTTCGGGTACATCCTTGGTTCGAGATTGAGATGCAATGATAGGGCATGAGTTTAAGGTAGGGACAGTGCTTTGGCAAAGATTTGTTTGTGGTATTTAAAGTGGGAATGATATTTGAATTTGGATGGCTGGAGGATACTTGTAGGGAGATTTGGTGGTGTCTGGTCGGTTACCGGTTGATTGGTCGGGAGAGCTGCTGCGGGATTTAAATGAAACTTGCAGCGAGTGGCATAGGGGAGCTCCTTGGTTTTCACATCATCTAATATAAATACTAAATTAAGTACGATTCTTTAGATGATGGGCTTACCCATTGAGATCTTACCTTGGATTTATTTGCTGGTTGCATCACGCATGATTGATTTCATTTGTTGAAATGAATTGGTCTGGGGTTCGGTGGATCCGAAAGCCAGACTTTGATGGAAGTTTAGCACCCAGTTATGGTTGAAAGATATATGCATTTTCAATTAATTGATTAGTTGCGGAGTTAATTATCCGTAGCTGGAGAAGGGGGTTTAAAGAAGAAATTATGGCAAATGAGATTCATTTGTGGGATGAAGGATAAGTAGCGTTGGATAAATTTATGAATAAATAGGGACTTATAATTTTAGATGGAAAAGTTGGAGCTGTGGTAAAGAGAATTATTTTTTTAAAATAGAACTGCGGTAAAGAGAATTCGCTTGGGGGGATAAGTATAATGTGGTGTAGTTAATGATTGCTGTTGAGCTGAGCTTGGAGTTGATATAGGAACTGACAGGGGCTAGACTGGGGAAGTACCCTTTTATTTTTAGAAATGACGCAAGATTGGCGGCTTGATGAATTTAACCAATTTTAATGCTCTCGAACGGAGAGAGGTTCAACAGAAATATCATGAGGCTGGACTACTTAAGCTGGGCAGGGCTGTCTTTCAGATTAATGGCTAATTTCAGTTTGATTACTCTTGTGCTAGGACTGGTTGGTGCCACCATTCCCCCGCCAAAATGCCGTGTCGTAAACAAGCCTCCCTCTGCCGAGCTTCACTTGTATGGCTTGGGCTACAACGCCAAGCATGCCGATGGTAGCTGCCCCACCCTTGACAAAGTGGTGAACGACTTCAATATTCTCAAAGGAAAGAGCGGCAGCATCCGTACCTTTGGGCTGTTGGATTGTGGTCAAGGCGAGTTCCTGGTTCAAGCTGCCGAGCGGACAGGCTTGAAAGTCAACCTTGGCATGTTTGTCAACTATGACGACAACCAGTTTGAGAATGAATTTGCTAACCTCAAGGTGCTCATTGGCAAATATCGCTCCACCTTTGAAAAATACATCCCCTCCATCATCGTTGGATCCGAGACCTTGTATCGCAAGGAGGTGACGCCAGACAAGCTCGCCACCTTCATCAAACGCGTCAAGGAACACGTCCAAGGCCAGCTTAACCTCCCAGTCCGCGTCACCACTGCCGACACCAAGGACATGTGGTATCCCCACGCCACGCTTGACGCAGTTGACTTCATGATGGTCAATGCATACCCATACTGGGAGTCCATCCCCGTCCAAGATGCCACCAACCACCTCTTCAAGTCTATCCAAGCCGTCAAAGAGCGTACTGCCCGTGCCAACAAGGAATTTGTTTTGGGCGAGACTGGCTGGCCCCTCGGTGGCCAAGCGATGGGAGCGGCCATCCCCAGCAAGGAGAACCAGAACCTGTTCTTCAACCAGTTCTACTGCCGCGCCAACAACGAAAAGCTCAAGTACTACTACTTTGCCGCCTTTGATGAGTTCTGGAATGTCAACGAAACCAAATCCGCCTGGGGTGTCCTCAAGCCTGACGGCTCCGTCAAGGACAATTATGTCATTCCCAAGTGTTAAGTTGCATCTAAACCCACTCATCACGCACTGACCCTCCATCAACTTGTTATAAAAATCCTATTTAAAAACTACTTTTAAATCACTATTTTTCTCCAGGGATTTGTTACTTCCATTACAAGCTTATTGCCAAAGTTTGCTGCTTCAACCAGAAAATAGATCCCTTAGGTCTCATCGTTTTTCATTGCCCAAACTTCTCAATATAGTCACAGGCAGTAGCTTGGCAATATAGACATCTCTGCCACGCTTGGACACAGCCATGTGTGACAGCACGTGTAATAAAGGATAATACCAACGGTACCTTTACATCAGAATCTAACTGTCAGGCTGATTAGCTTAGCCACAAGTGATTGGAGGGTCGGCTTAATAAAACCCCTCAATTGCATAAAGTCCTATACAGCCAATCAGATATGGTCATCTTGGATAGCTCCGCTAAAGATTGTAGATCCCATATATAAAGGTATCCTACAAGGCCATTCATAATATTCTCCATTGGAAGCTTCAACCCCACATTTTCCAAACTAGGAATGTTTCTGGCTCCAAGCCAAACCATGATTACTTGATCTATTAATAGAATACTCTTCAATAACCCCTTGCTTGAACATGTTTGATTTTACCCAGGAAACATATACATTCTCATGTATACACTGATATTATGCAAACCAACATATATCTGCACCATGAATACGTAAAATACCGATCCAAAACATCAATGATCCTAACTGATCAATCAACCAAAATTAACATATACAACCCATTATTTTCTGACCCAATAACCACAATACTACCTTATTCAGCTTGTAAACCTGTAGCTGGAACTCCAATTGGAAACCCTCCTACAGAAGCAAGTTCTAGTACAATCATCTGTTGCAAGGGCCATCAAGAAATCTCAAGGCCAGACAGTTCAAATGTTTATCAGAAGGGCATATTTTTACACCTGGCCAACTATATGCAGCCATATCACATGCTATCTCACGTATCCTTTAAAAATAAAACCATCTCCAGTCAAACTGCTGCAAAATTATACTAACTTGTTGATGATTTCAATAAAACTTAGTGCCATTGTTTTCATAGCTGTGGGAATAAGCGAAATAAAGTCTGCCTAAAGAGAGATCCACTCAGCTCAGAATCAGACTAGCTGAGCCCAATGCTGTGTTCTGCTTTGGTCTAAGCTAAAGAACACGGTGATGAGACTCCAACCTTAGAACGAGGTTCATACCAAGCCTGTGGTTAGAATTTATAAATGAATAAGGATTGATAAAAGCCCCTGTGATTGCAATATGAACAATAGTTCTTTCTAGGCAGGGCACAACAAAGCACAGAAAATACACAAGAAAGGATGGTGAGTTGAACTTAAGTTTTCAAAAAAAGAGTGATAATTCATCATTTTTTTGGCCAACCTTAAAAAATTAGGTAGACAACAAGATGTTTTATACTAGTATAGATATAGTGAAGATCATAGTGACTCCTGATAGAGAGGAAATTGGGTAAAATCCTTTTAAGGAAATATCAAATCCGCAGGGAGAAAAAGAGAAGAAAACAGTATCAAATTTTTGATTTCAGCCTAGCATGGAAAAATTGATAGCATCAGGATGTGCTCATCAATGGCAAGAAAAAATAAAATAAATCCAGATATATTTAATCGATATGAAACCATTAATTTCAATCCCACCTTGAGCTCAGTGGAGCTTTTCTGAGCTTAGCAGATTTTTCTCATCATCACATCTATGAAAAATATTGTATAATATCAACAAACCTTTTACAAAAGTGTGTATTATTCCCATTTACAGTTCATAGTTTTAAACACTTCTTTTATATGAGTGCCCCAAAGCCAGAAGCCGGCTTCGGCTGACCAGAGCTCAGTTTAATCAGCCCTAATATGAGCATACAACTTTGATTTCACAGTTAAATAGAACAACCCAGTACAAAATTTTGATCATTGCGCCAATATTTCTAATACCATACCTTTCACAGATTCTGGGATAGATTTATCAAAGCAAGACTAGAGAAAGCTGAATTCAAGGATAGAACAGAATACAAATGGTGCAAGTTTTATTTGGCAATGGCAGTGAACAAACCCCATTAATATCTTTAATGTGACACACCAAACACCAATGAACAGCGTAGCCCCACTCAAAGCCAGCATCACACAGCTTTACAACGGGACAGATCAAATTGTGCACACATGCTCCAGATTTCAAACAACACCCAGATGTATACCACTCCTGCTGAAAAAGTATACTTATAACATAAAACCATCATATATAGAGCACACAGAAGTTGCGCACACAGAAAAACTATTAAACAGCATCAAACTTGCACTCTGTTTTGGTGGGAAGCAAGCCCTAGAAAGGAAAGGGAATTATCTGCAGCCAGCTCACCAATCCTTTTCAGAGAGTTGAGGTATCAAAACCAACGTCTACTTTACCAACCAGATCACTCAAACATCAGCTAGTAACTCTACCATAAAATTTAGATCAAATTAAACAAGCGCGTAAGGATATCTCTCTCTTTTCAGTAAGAATATGACAGATCTTTAAGATGGTCTTTGCAAGCAATAGCAATCTCTCTTTTGTTGATGCCCAGTACCAAGAGCTCATGGCAGCCAACAGCTGAGAGCAAGGGGCTAACACAACCGGCATGGACACCCAGTGCTTTAACTATATTCAATGGGACAAAGATGTGTGTTTCTGTCATTAAAATAGCAACTTGTCATCAGTACACCACTTGTAGCCTCACGCTGATCAGGGCAATAATCAGGCTCATGTGCATAAAAATATTACAACTAGTCCATATTCATCCAACAAGACCCATATGGCACTAAATTAAGCCAGTCAACCAGCATCTTCTCTTTCTCAGGGAGTAAAATCAAGCACAACATCAAATCAATGCCAAACCCTGTAACAAACCAAACCTTTCAGAAGCTCATGAGCATGGATGTGGGAGGAGCTGAACTTTCCAAAGATTGCTGAACGCCTTGGGTCCACCCAAGCAGCAGCCATTGTACGAGCCCTCAACAGAATGCACAAGGGGGAGAAATCCCACCCAAGTGGAGCCAGCAAGTTTCAAAACAACTTCACAACGTACTGGGGCTCATCCTAGCATGCTGCCACTACTTCAAAATAACCTGGGCATCAAGATTACCCAGTTCAGATACCAAATAGATTACCATAGTATTTGGGTCCCCAAGCAGATTGTGAGAAAGGGGGATAAACTAAATAAGTTTGGCTCCCATCCTGGTGAGATGAACCACCAGGATGCCATCCAGTAAATCACTGGAATGACTGCTCTGAAGGGGGACCAAAGGGAGGAGGGGGCAGCAACCTGCAGGAAGAAGGTGGTCAGGCTTATCAGAATTACACCTGTCAGCAGCCAAGGGGCACAGCTGCTTGGGGTGGGGTCCTCCTGTGAAAGCTTGAGGTGCAGAGGGGGGCTGGCAACTGCGGTGCAATCAGTACAGCAACATTGCTGGTAGACCCAAGTCCAAGGGGAGCGGAAACTTTTTCAGAGAGGTCTTCTAAGGTCAAGGCCACATACTAATTTCTTACTGCACTGGAAAAGACCGTGGCTGTAAGCAGGGAGTCCTTCCTGACCATCCTTTTAAAAGGGGGTGTTGTAACTGCTGTTTTAGCAGAGTTACAAGGGGAAAAATATTTAGAGATAGATAATAATCTTTATTGTGAGGTAGTGATTATATAGCTATTGTGAATCAATGGATAGAAGGAACATGATTGGTGATCACATGGCTGGATGGAAGAGGGGGTGGCTTGATCCTGTTAATGAGTCAAGCGCCAAATCGAGGTATCCACTGTGAGGGATTATCATTTGTTCATGTTGATTGATTTGGTAATCCAGGTTGACTTCCGGGTCTGGCTTCGAGTGACCAGGTAATCGGATTGCAGGTCACAAACCCGCTTGGTTGGAACCTTGCTGGCGGGTTGAGCCTGCGGTTTTGACACCCCCCCCCGGCTGAAAATTGGCCTCCTCAGGAAGCAGGTTGTCAGGAGCCCGGGCGCCATATTGAACCAGTTGTTGTTTGGTGGCAGGCAGGGCAGTTTCTTGTTGCTTCTGTCTCGCTTTACAAGGTTGTAGGCGGTTGTGGTGTAACGTCTTGTCTTGTCTTGTCTTGCTTGCGTTTCCTGAGCCCTTGCACAAGGTAAGTGTTATTGTCATTTACCTTTAGGATTATTGCTGGCCCTACTTTTTTGGGTTGTAGTTTGCTTTTGTCGACATTCATGACCCAGACTTTGTCCCTGACTTCATGTCTTTGACGAATGGGAATGAAGGTCTTTTGTAAGCGTTCCTTTTCTTTGGTTGCTTGTTTGCTGTTGGCTTCTATTACTTGAGGATCAGAGTGAGGGGGGACTTGACTTGGGATTTCCAGTTTGGGTCCTATCAATGCTTGAATGATATTAGGCTGTGTGCCGTATACCAGTTCAAAAGGGCTTTTCCCTGTGGATCTGTTCACTCAGGTTTGGCACACAAGTAATGCAGTTGGTAGCTGCTTATACCAGTCTTCAGGTCTCCCGGCGGTGAGTTTGGCTAAGGGTTGCACAAGGCTACCATTGAGCCGCTCTACGCGTCCATTGGCCTGTGGATGGTATGGTGTTGTGATGGTGTGTTTGAACCCATTTTTGGCAAGGTACATGTTGGTGTTTTTGGAGGTCAATTCTTTACCCCCATTGGTTATCAGGAGTTCTGGCTTTCCGAGCTTACTTATTATTTCTTTGCCAATGAATTGTTGGACGTCGTTACTGGTATGCAATTTCACCGCTTGGGCTACTGGCCACCTTGTTGCAAAATCAATGGCTGTGATGATGTATTTTTTGTCGTTGTGCTTTCCTGGCATGGGGCCCACAATGTCCAGAGCCCATACCTTGAACAGTAGTTGGGTTTGAATGGGGAGTACAGACTTAGGTTGGGTTTTGCTTCTGGCAAACTTTTTGCAGACCTTGCACTGTTCTAGCACTTCCTGAACATTGCGGTATAGGGTTGGCCACCAGGCTTTATGTTTTAGGAATTCATATAGATTTTGGCTCTTAGTATGTCCAAGATCTCTGTGGTAGCAAAGAATTGTATCAACTCATTGATGTGTGGGAATGTAGGGAATGGTTGTGCCATCTGACATCTTTCTGTGAAGAGTCCTGTATACGTCAGCAAAGAGGTGCTCATTCTTGATGACTGTTTCTTTGGTGATATTGGTTGTGCCTGCAGGGAACCCTTTGTCTTTTGTACGGAGCACTAGGAGAGGCCAGTCTGGGTTGAGCCCATTCTCTCCCCTAGAAGCGCGGACATACAGGCGGGACAGGGTGTCTGCCATGGCAAGTTTGGCCCTGGGCTTACATTGGATGAGCATGTTAAACCTTTCTAAGATTTCCATCTATTGCGCTTGGCGACGTGACAGGTTTGCTTGTGTCTTGAAATAGATGAGCAATTTATGATTGGTTAGTGCTGTGAATTCTTCCTGCCGCTCTAGGTAACAGCGCCATTTGACTAGGCAGTGTACAATGGCCAACAGTTCTTTGTTGTGGATTGGGTATCAACACTTGCCATCTGTCAATTTGCGCAACTCATAGGCTACGGGCAGGAACTCACCGTCACTATTCTTGATTTTTAGTACTCCCCCAATGGATGCATCTGAAGCATTGGTTTCCATCTGGTATTCTCCGTCTTGTTTGGGGTACTGTAAGATGGGTGCTGTCGTGAGCTTTTCCTTGAGACGTCTGAAACAGAGGTCACGTTGGGGGGTCCATACAAACTTGGACTTGGCACCTGTTATGGCGGACAAGGGGGTGGTCAAGACGCCGCAGTCAGGTATGAAACGTTGTACATAGGCCACCATTCCCAAGAAGGTGTGTAGTTCTGACTTGTCCTTGGGAGGTGGTGTTTGGCAGATGGCTTGTATCTTCTGACTGTCAGGCTTGATGCCGTCCTTTGAGACTATGTGTCCCAAGAAGGTAGTTGCTCCCAGAAAAACGGGCATTTAGAGGGCTTGGCCAACAGTTTGTGTCGTGCCAGGGTCGCAAAGACTTCCTCCAGGTCCTTGTGATGCTGCTCTACCAAGGGGCTGTAGACAATGATATTGTCCAGGTACACAAGGGCGTGTCTGCCTATGTGTGGTGCAAACACTTTGTTCATGAAGGTTACAAAGGTGGACGGAGCATTGGTCATGCCAAAGTTGAGTACCACACATTTGTAGGAACCGTACTTGGTGCAGAAGGCTGTTTTGGGGATGTCTTCCTCCTTGATACAAATCTGATTGTAACCTGCAGTTAGGTCAATCTTGGAGAAGACAGAGGCTCCTCCCAAGGCGTCAAAGAGATTGTCAATTAGTGGTAAGGGGTAACAATTCTTGATGGTGACTTTGTTCAAGGCGCGGTAGTCTGTGATCAGGCGTAAGGTACCGTCCTTTTTAGCCACAAAGAACACGGCGGCCCCAAAGGGAGACTGTGAGGGGCGGATAAGTCCTTTTTCCAGTGCTTCCTTGAGATAGGCGCGCAGGGTGTCATCCTTGTTTGGGGTCAGCCTGTAAATGAGGCGTGCCTTGGGTACGGCCCCCTTGAGTTGGATAGAGTGTTAGATGTGTTTCTCAGGGGGTAGCCCAGGTAACACTTCCTTGAAGATTTCTGGGTGCCGGGCCACAATGTCACAATCTTGCGGTGTGGAGGTGTCCTGATGATCCTTGAAGTGTATGATTTCATACTGGCAGGAGTCCCAGTCAATAGCTTTCAGGTTTTCCTTCTCATATGAGGTCTCCATGATGCGTACAAAGACATGGTCTCGTAGGAGTTGGTCTACAGAGTCTGGGTAGATTTGGTGGTTGACACCTTTGCGCTTGATGGTCAGCACTGAGGTTGCCCAGTCTACGTGAGGGTTGTTTCTCCGCAGCCAGTCTAGTCCCAGTACAATGTCAAACTTAGGGAAGTCAATGATGGGACCTTGGATGGTGAAGTGGAGGTTTTCAAGCATGACAGAGAAGGGGGGAAGTTTCTTTTGTCACAGCAATGTGGTGTTTATCAGCCAGGACCACGTTTTTAATCCGCAAAGGATTAGTGGCCAGCTTGAATTTATCCACAAAGCTGCTGTTGACTAAGGTTCAATCTGCGCCCAAGTCCAAGAGTGCTGAACCTGTGTAACTGCAAAAGCGGAAAGGGTAAGGCATCAATTTATTGGGATGTCTGGCAATGGTGTACAGTACCGGGTCTTCTGAGGGCACTTGGATCATTGGGCATTGGTCCACGTCCTCAGGTTGGTATTCATTGTTGAGCAAGTCAGGAGTTGCGTGGGGAGAGCTTGGATTGCTTAGTGCTCTCCCTGGGCTTTTCCCTCATCTTGGTTGCCTTGGGTGGTGGTGACATGGAAATGGGTATAATTTGATTGGCCGTTATTTCCTTTCCCATTCCCATTTGATCCTGTGGGTTTGTGGTTGTTGTTGTTACCATTACCTACAGGAGGTGGTTGCAAGGAGCGCCCACTTGAATGTGAGTCCTTGGGTCTCTCCTGTTTCCCAGTCTGTGCCTTGTGCAGAGCGTTGGAGGTTTGTTCCGCTTTTTCTGCTTCACGGTACAGGCTTTGTAGGTTGGTAACTTGGTCCAGGTTCACATGTCTCATTACGTGCAAATTGAGAGCGTTGTAGTACATGAGGTGTGTTGCTGGAGTGTCAAAGGCCATGTTGGATGGGGCGCATAGACGGAGTTCCTTGTAGGCGTAGGTGAGTTCTTTAACGGTACCTGTTTAGGTTAGGTTCTTTACTTGGTGTATGATCATGAGTACTGTATCCTTAAGCACAAATCTTGCCAAGAAGTCCTGTTTGAAGGTGTCCCTGTTCTTGTTGGTGTGCTCTTTGTGCCACTTGTTGCACCAAGTGCCAGCGTCATGGGTCAGACAAATGGAAATCTCCACAATCAAAACCGCTGTGGGCACTCCATCTGAGCCAACTTGCTTTGGGCGGACTGAATCCATGCGGCAGCATTGTTGTTGTTGGCCCTTCAAAGGATTCCAAGGCGGCGCTGCAAAGTCTTTGTGCAACGTAGGTGGGCATGGTGGTTTTGTCAGCTGGTTGTGGCATCAAGAAAGGTGCCTGAAAGAACCCTTGGGCGGACAGGGCGTTGAAGGCAAGTAGCGGGATCACTGTGTTTTGGTAGAGAACAAAACCATCAGGTATCTCGGTACCAGGAGTGTACGGCGTCCAGTCAGGCGGGAGGCCAGACATAATTCTGTTGAGGATTTGTTGGCCGCGGCGTGTGCGGGCAACAGGCAGAATTTTTCAAGATAAGGTAAGATGGAGAACCTACCTGTGCTACCAATGTTGTAACTGTGCTGTTTTAGCAGAGTTACAAGGGGAAAAATATTTAGAGGATAGATAATAATCTTTATTGTGAGATAGTGATTATATAGCTATTGTGAATCAATGGATAGAAGGAACATGATTGGTGATCACATGGCTGGATGAAAGAGGGGGTGGCTTGATCCTGTTAATGAGTCAAGCGCCAAATCAAGGTATCCACCGTGAGGGATCATCATTTGTTCATATTGATTAATTTGGTAATCCGAGTTGACTTCTGGGTCTGGCTTCAAGTTACTGGGTAATTGGATTGCGGGTCACAAACCCGCTTGGTTGGAACCTTACTGGCAGGTCAAGCCTGCAGTTTCAACAGGGAGATCTGCAACCACAACCCAAGAAGAGAAAGACAGATCCTTCCACAAATCTGGAGTGGTGTACCAGATGAGGATTGTGGCAGGAAAAGCTGTTAAAATTGTAGACCTAATCCAAGGGATCAACATCTTAAAGTTTATGAGCAAGAGTTACCCAGGAGTGAGTCAGTGGCAGTGAATATGGACAGAGGGAGAAACTAATAGAAGGGGTGCTGAAGATTGAGCTCATACTTTAGAGGGACACCTGGGAAGACTTTTCTGCAATAGAAGTGAAGCAGTAAACCTTGGCATAAAGCGTGAACTGAACTGAAGTTAGGAGTAGTGCAGGATCAAGTCTTAGCAAGTTTATAATAGATTCTTTTACTTAAACCACTGAAACGTTAGAGTTCAAACTTGAATTTAAACCTGGAGTAGGTAAAGATAACGCTTTGCCACCAATAAACTTCTTAGGGTAGCAGGGAGCACTGGGGAGGCCTGGGAAGGGTATGAAAATTGGAAAATGATAAGGAAGATGGTCCCTATGCTTTAAAATTTAAAGAGAAGGACCCCAAGAAGATGATTCTTGAGACCAAACTCTATTAAAATGGAAAATGAGCGAGCAAGGGACCAAAATTCCCCTTTGCTAATTTTAAGGGTTGGTGTTAGGGTTTGAGAGACCACATGATACAACTGATGAATCCAATTGGCTGGAAGAAAATTTTGCAGACTCAATTCAGGAGATTTGGAAGGTTTCTAAATAGTTTCCAACTTACATTATGATTGGTCAGCATATTTGTGAGACTCCAAGGATCTATTGACTCCAGATGGATTTGAATTTGAGGGCATTGATGTGAATATCTTTGATTGGTTGTTCCTTATGATTTTTAACAGCAGTTGACACCAAGCCATTAAATAGTCTAAAAAAATCAGGGTTTTGTCCTAAGAAGGTGCAATGAAGACAGGGGGATCCGTGGGGTATGCTAATACAGATATTTCATCCACTGTATGTGTTAAGTCTTCCAAAGAATTGAGTGGGTTGACTGGTTTTGTGAGGTTTTCTTTGTACAATGTGGGAAGATTGTCCTATCCAGGGCCAAAGGAGGAAGTAACTTTACACAGATGGTTCAGGTGTGGATGCATGGAGCTGCCATCTGGGTGCAGCTATTCTATAATTGTTCTGGGGGCAAGCGGGGTGAGCCGGCAACTACACACCACAATTCAGGGTTGGCAGTGATGTCTAGACAGCTCCTCAGGCCAACAAGAAATGTTGAAATCTTTATACCCCATTTTAAACCAGCTTCAACTTTCCAGGGTTATGGGCCCAAAAACGCCATAGCAATGTGGGTAGCAAAAGGGAATACAGCTGAATTCTTTGGTGCACTTTTAGATGGTTCTTTTAGAGGGACTGCATTTGATTAGACTTTAGCTGATCATGTTGGAAGGTATGGATACAAGTCTGTCACAGAAGCTATTATGGAGATATGGAAGTCAACAGGGGCTAACTAAACATCCTGTTTGAGCCATCAAATAGAGGAGAACAAAGTTTCAAAGGAGTCATCCAAAAAGTAGAGTTCTAGCACTTAATATATCACCTGACATACAGACTCTTGTCTTGCACATACTGTATCTTATAACATTGGCAGCATAACCTGAGCCAGGGATCTAAAGGAAATAGCTACTCTACTCTGGGACTTGGATACCTATTATGGTTGGCTTTTGCAGCACATTTTTCTGATCATTTCTCTGAGTTATTATTTCATAGGTTGAATACATAAAAGAGCCACCACAATATTTTTGTGCCCCTTAACCACTCCACCCTCTTTAAACCTGCCCCACTCATATCAGGAGATCAATACATGGTGCTTCATAATGCATAAATTGTTGCTGGAAATGAGCTTTAGCCTTCTCTTTACATACCTAACCCCCTCACACACAATCCAAATTATTCTTAACCTCCTCATCTGATCCTACTAGTCATAGTTGAACATAAACCTCTCACAGCTGCCCCAAAGGCATATTAAGGACCAGTAAATCCTTTTTTACTCCTGTGTGAGAGGGGGGCTAAACTAAGTTTGGCTCCCATTCTGGTGAGATGAATCACCAGGATGTCATCCAGTGAAGCACTTAAATGACCACCCAAAGGTGTTTTTACAAGGACAAAGTGAGCACAATTGAGGAATGTAATCATTCATATCATGAGTAATATACCCAACACCAACCAGGACGCACACCCAGGGGAAGATACCTCTCCCTGGGGAGGGATCTGGGGAGAGGGGCTCTCTTCCTTGAAAAGGCACAGTGTCTTTCATCACCTTGGAGGAGGGGGATGAAGATAAAGCAACATAATGTTTATCATCCTCATCATAGATGAGACTTTTCATTAAGAACTCCACTTTTGTAATTAAACCTTGGGCCTTTTCAGGAAGATAATCTAATAGGTAGAGAAGTTGGGCTGTATTCTCTCCTACAACAAGGGCAGAAAAAAAGGAGTTAATTATACAACTCAGGTGAGGTAGACCAAAGGATCAACAGAGCTGGGAATAAAATGAGGGCCGAATATCTGAACACAGGTAGTAGCATGGCTGAATTTTCTGGGAACTTTGTGATACTTTAGGTTGGTTCCAGGGCATAGACCAAGTAAAAATATGATTTTTATGTCCAAACAAGAGTTTTTGGCAGGTCCAAACTCAAGAAGATTGCTATAAGGTGTGGGTACCACAAAGACATAGATAAAGGTCTAAAACCAAGTTTGAAATGAATGGTTACTTTTAATTTTTTAAAGGGAAGAGCACCAAGGACATAGAGCCAGGGCTTAATTTTTAAAAAGTTCATTATTAAAATAAATCAGACAAAGAATCAGGGGGCTTTCTTAACTTTTTTAAAGGAAGTTTTCAATAATTGGTGCCCCCTTTTGGGGTACCTGAGTGATGGGACAATTCTGATTGGCCAGAAGATAAAATTTTTAATCCTGAGCCAAGGTAGTTGGAAGGGTTTATCATAATTTCTGGGGTCAACTCTGATTGGTTTTGGATGTCCAGGTGGGCAAGTAGAGGGGATTTCTCAGAATTTAGGTCAGATGATACCATTAATGTGGGAGAAGATGATTGGTTGGAATAAATCTGCTTTAAATGGGGGCATGCCCAGGCCAAAAAGCAGTCCAATTCAATCAGGGTTTCTGCTATGATTGGGGTGGAAAACTGGGGTGGTTTGGTAGGAACTTTTAAAGGGTAGGCCAGAAAAATCTCTCATCAATTGTGTGGGCTAAATCCTCCAACAAGTTCAAGGTTTTAACATGATTTTTGGGGTTTTTTATTTGTTGAGGGAAGATGGATTTGTTTAAGGCTAAAGAGGGATTAACTTTACAACTTCCTAATTTTCTTCTGCCCCTGCCTTTTCTTTGTCTCCTGTATCCAGCTATACATATGTTGAGAATAGTATTTTGGCTTGATATTTTTTGTTTTTATGAATTCTTTATTGGGAATATGTTAATTGTGCATTGTAAAAAAGTCAATTAGCTTATCAAATGAATTCTACACTAGTAATGCACTTGAAGTAACTTTTATTAGGAGCCATGGTGAGGTTCACAAATGCCTCCAGTTGCCTTGATTTATTTGATACCAAATGTCATTGGATTACTTGTTTGAGTGAAAAATTCTACAGATAGTTAATCCAATCATATCATTTTTGATGTTGTATCTGCTCAGGGTAAATTGACTACCTTGAATAAGGGCAGAATAATAAAATATATTAATAAAACCCTGTCTTATTGATGTATAGTCAATAAGATAGTATGATAATAATGAAGGCCTTTTCACCAATTAACTAACATGAGTTATTTCTTCTGGTGATGATCAAAAAGATAGAAGAAGGTAGTGGCAAACTCTTAGGCTAAAGGCAAGAAAAAATCCACTGCTTGTGACTTCTTTAATCTATAATAATGATTTTTGCTGTTAGTTTCTGGATTGACATTTGAAAATAGTGTGACAAGATATGTGTGATAGTAATAAATGTATTGAGTTCTGCATTGAAAATCCAGTAGTCAACCCAAATGACCCTCAAATTACTGATGCAATCAATTGGTTGCTTAATTGAGCAACTGCTGCATTACTCCTTAATTACTTTTAGGCTATATTTTTCTGATTCATTTAATTATGCATCACCAAAAAAGCTAATAAGAAACTAAATCCAGAACCAATACAAAATATAAAAATAAAAACAGGCATTTTTTAGTCAATTTCTAGATTTTTTGCCATTATCAATGTTTCAACAAGCCAAAATTTGCCCCAATTCCTGTCATTAGATTAGGTGGAAACTTGTGACTTGTTGGTACATCAAAAACAGCACAAAAATCTAAAAATAAACTAAGCAAAGGCCTATTTTTATTTTAAATTTTATATTAGTTCTGTATTTGATTTCTCATTAGCTTTTTGGTATCAAGGTAATCAAGAAAGCTGAAGGCATTTTGGAATGATTCCCATGAATCCTAATAGAATTCACTTAAAGTACATTGTTAGTATAGATTTTTTTGGAGTTCAGATTTAACTTGCAGACAGTGTGTCATGTTTTGGGCCTTATGGCATCTTGGTGATTAACATCTGTGTTACTAGCTTGTGATAGTATGATTTTAAGGCCTATACAAAGATTAATACAAGTCTTGTAGTATATGAAGTCTTTACCTTGAAATCTAAGGTAACAACTAAGTAGAGATAAAAGCAAGTAGGTAAAAGTGTGTCTTTTATTTGAGAAAGAAGGGAAGGAGTATACTGGAAGTGATGCACAAGAGCTTCAGAGGTGTTATTAGCACCTTCACCATTGTTTGGAACATTACATAATCTTCTGGGATTCATCAGGCTCTTGCAGCTGTGTTCTTGCCTTTTTGGGATGATCTAGACAATCAGGCGGGGAAGAGTAAGCGCACATTTCTCCAGAGTGGGCTGCAGTTGCAGCTTACCATTATGGTAATGGCTATCAGTTCCCAAACCCAACCCAACAGGATTTAATAGGTTAGCTGGAATGTCTTAGCATCTGAGATACAATTAGGAATGAAAATCTGTTAGATCTGGTGGATTTGATTGTGTATCTAGAATATTGTTGACCATTAGTATTAATTCCATTGATAGTGATAAGGAGCGCCTTTTGGGGAAGCTTCAAATATGGAATTAGGAAAGAAGATAAGTATATTTTATTGGATAATACTTCAGACTTATATAGACTTGGCTGTGGCAGGGATTTAGTTGGATCAAACCTAGGGGTTAGTCATGTGCTAGATGGGTTCAAGCCACTGGATACTTGGACGGTCAGGTGATATTGCTTGGTTGCCATTCTCAGTATGTCAAATGGTATATTGGAAGGGGACTAAATTGGGTGATGGCTGGATGTTAAGTAGGTTGGTGGTAGCCAGAATCCTTGTACATCCAGACCCTTGACACCCCCTTAAGGGGTTACTCTGGTGCATCAGGAGGGGGCTTTGTTTTAACGGCTGCTGCCTGATGCTCCTGGAGCTGTTTGCTAGTTGGAACCAGTCTGGTTGAGTGCTCTCCTTTACTGAGGCGGAGACAGGTTCTGTGGTATTTCTTGATAATTGGGTTCTTGGCACTTTGAAATTTTACTAGGTAAGTGTTGTGCTCTGGTCTGTATTTTATGACTCTTCCTGGTCCCCTGTGTACTGAGTCTAGTTTCTTTCTGTTGCCAGCTAGAATCCAGACAGGGGGGTTGATGAGAAGTGGTTCCTCTGTGGAGGTTACCTTTTGTATCTTGAGCCTCTTTATTTCTGCTATTTTAGCTTTGAGGCGGATGTGTTGTAGGTTTTGTGCTTGCTCTAATGTGGGAGTTTTCCCCGGGGGGATCTTTATGTAGGGCTGTTTGTTGTGGGTGATTACTTTTGGTTTGTACCTGTAGGTTAGCTCAAACAATGAATAGCCTGTCCCTTGGTTGGTGCAGACTTGTGATACTAGTAATACATGTTTCACATATAGTGGCCATGTGTCTTTGGCTTTGCCATCCATTATTTTCTCTAGGGTCCTGATAAGGCTAACGTTTAGGTGTTCCACTCTACTGCTGGCCTGTGGTCTGTATGGAGAGGTGGTGGAGTGTTTAATGTTTTTGGATTTCAAGTTGCCATTAACTACATGCCCTGATAACTCTGTTGCTCCATCAGTTACGATGTATTCTGGAGTGCCATAGTTGGCTATGACTGCTTTGTTAATGAAACAGTTGATGGTTTCTTCTTTGTGGTCCTTTGTTGCCCAGAAGATGGGCCAGCGTGTGACAAAGTCAATAGCTACAATTAAGAAACATTGTTTTGTCTTTGTTTCTGGGAAGGGCCCCACTACGTCTAGCCCCCAAACCTTAAATGGTTCAGGGTCTGGTACTGGGTTAGCTTTTGGCTGCTGAGCCTTGGTGCTGGCGTATTTTTTGCACAATGTGCACTTTTTTAGAACATCAACTATATCCTATTTGAGGTTGGGCCACCATACTATCTCTTTTAGTGTGAGATATAGGTTATTAGCCTTTTTCTGGCCTAGCAGGCGGTGGTGTCTTAGTATGGTGTCAACTCTTTGTGCAAGCGGGATGTACAGGATATGTTTGTCATTGATAATTTGGTATACTGTGCCATTTGATACATGGAAGTATTTTTTGTTTCTTACTAATGTATTGTGGGTCAGTTGATGTGTTGAGGGGTCTTTCCCTTTGGTTTTATACTCAGTGTTATACAGGTTTGGCCATTCAGGGTCCAGGTGGTCAGGGTGATCCTCTTATAGGCTGACATAGTCTAGAGAGAGCATCAGCTGTGACCAGCTCTGCCATCCTTTTGTATTGGATGTCCAAATTAAGCTGTTCCAGCAAGGACATCCATTTGGCTTGTTGCCATGCGAGTGTGTTCTGAGTTTTGAAATATATTAAGGATTTATGGTCAGTTAGTACTCAGACGTTTAAATGTCCTTCTAGATAACATCTCCATTTCTTGCATGCGTGATATATTGATAGCAATTCCTTACCATGTATTGGGTATCTCTGCTCAGTATTAGTTAGTTTTCTGCTTTCATAACATACTGGCAGGAAGTCTTGCTGCCATGGCTGGCGGATGCGCAGGACTGTGCCAATGGCGGTGTCGCTGGCATCTGACTCAAGCTTGCAGCACCCGTTGTTATTAGGGTATTGCAAGATTGGTGCTTTGATCTGAGCTTGTTTTAATAAATGGAAATTCTTGGCACATTATGGATTCCAGATGAATTTCTTTTTGGTATTACCCTTGGTTAAGTCATTGATTGGTGCAGTTAGTTTTCCGCAGTCTTTGATGTATTTCCTTAGGTAAGCTACCATTCCAAGAAAGCATCTTACTTATTTCATGGAGGTGGGGCATTGCATATTGTTTATGGCTTTTATTTTATCTGGGTCTGCTTTTATGCCACTGTCAGAGACAATGTGGCCCAAGAACAAGAGTTCCTTTCTCATAAATTAGCACTTACTAGGCTTAGCGTATAGTTTGTGCTTTGCAAGTCAATCAAGTGTCTTGCGGACATGTGTGAGGTGTTTCTCCTTTGTTTTTGAAAATATGATGATGTTGTCAAGGTAACATAATGTGTTTGAGAGTCTGTTTAGTGCCTGGTTCATCATAGTGACAAATGTTGCTGGGGCGTTTGTCATCCCAAAATTCATTACTTTACATTCAAATGACCCAAATTTTGTGTGGAACGTGGTATTTGATATGTCTTTCTCTTTAACTTCAACTTGATTATAACCAGATGTGAGGTCAATCTTCAAGATAATTTTTGCTCCAGAGAGTCTTGAAAATAGGTCTTCTATGAGGGGAATTGGGTATTTATTTTTTACTATGCTTACATTAAGAGCTCTGTAGTCAGTTACTAGACTAGAGTGCCTTCCTTTTTCTTTACAAAGAATACTGCTGCCCCCATGGGGATTCAGACGGGCGGATGAAGCCTTTGGATAAGTTGTCCTCAATATGGGTTTTGAGGGTTTGGGTCTCTATGAGAGAGAGTCTGTAGAGGGGTGCAGGTTTGGTCATGGCTTTGCACAAGTCAATGCCATGTTTAACCTCCCGTTCTAGGGGGTAACTCTGTGAGTTCTTCTTTGAATACCTGAGTGTATTCATTTAGAAGTGCCGCAAGTTCTGGGCATTGGATCTTTTGTGTTTGCATGTTATTGAATTCAGTGTATCTCATTATGTGGAGGGTATTATCTTTGGTTAGATGTTCTGAGTCATCTTGGTTTATGACCTGGAAAAATACTGTGTCTCTTAGAATGAGTCCATTGGGTTCTTTGAGGATGTTGAAATTAACTCTGTTGTGTTTAATGGTCATGGTCTTTGTTTTCCAACAATTGCTGGGGTTCACTCAGGTGAACCAGTCCATGTCTGCTACAATGTTGTAGTTTATGTTGTTCATGACAAGTCCTTTTATGGACGTTTAGATGCCTTGGAGGTCAATTCTGAAGGGAGTTTTTTTTGCCTTCAAGTAGAACCTTTGATTTATCTGCCATTCTGGCGTATTTGAAGTTGGATTTGACAACTGGTATTTTGTATTTGGTTACAAATGGTTTGCTAACCATGGTGTGTTGTGCATCAGAGTCAAATAAAATTTTATGTGTATGTGATTTGTAAGTGCATGGGTAGACAAGAAGTTGTGAGCAATCTTTAATTTTTATGCTCATAAAAATGGAGGACTGCAGGACACAGGGAATGTGAGTTGCAAAGTTGGTGCCTTGGTACAATTTCTTGTTGTGTTAGGGGGAAACAGGGGCACTTAAGACTGTTCCCCCTCCTCTTTCCCCTGTTCCTCTGTTTTGAGACCTTCAAGGTCAGAGAATGTGGGGTCAGATTAATAGCAGGTTGCTACTTCAGCATTGTTAACTTTGGCGGTGTCCTCTTTCTTGGGACAGAGCGGTTTGCGCTTTGGCTGTGATTGTCATTGTTGCAGTTGGAGTTGCCGTTGTTATGGTTGGTGTTTTGGCGTTTGTTGCCATTGGAGTTTTCTCTGCCATTGCTGTTTGAGGGGTGGTTGCCATTGCGTGCAGCATATTCCATGTTTGCTTGTTTTTGGCGTGCTTGTCTTCTGCAATGAGCGCAGGCATGGAGGTATTACCCTCTGGGCAGATGAGGGCAGCAACAGAGGGTTTCATTCTGTTGATAAATGATGCTCTGGTATGTAAGTTGTCAGCTTGTGCTGGGTTTTGGATCTTGCAATGTATTTCCTCAAATTTGTTGGCGTAAGCTGCAATAGTGGTCTTCTGAGGAAGATCACTGAGCTGTATACCAATGTCTTGGAGGGATTTGGTGACGCGGAAATTGTGGGTGATGTCCTCTTTGAACTCTTCCCAGTTGTCAAGCTGGTTGTCAGTTTGTGAGCCAACCCAGGTGGCAAACCAGTTATCTGTGGCCTTGTACAGGCGTTTGCTGGCTTCCTGGACCCATTTTTTGTGGGGGGTGCGGCTGGCGCGGAGTTTGGCGGCTGTGTGGTCTAGCCAGGTGATGATGTTTTCTTTGTTTTTACCAAAGAACTTGTCAATACCAATGTACTTGGTGTTGTTAACTTCACCTTTGATAGGTGGTATTGCGTTTGTTTGTGGTTGAAGAGAGCAACTGTATTGAATAATCTTGGTGCATGCTTTGGGCATGACCAGTCCTTCAAATACAGTGCATTCACTAGGAATATCTTCATTGATGTCGTGGGTGCGGAAGTACGTCTTCCAGGTGTCCTGGCATGTGGTCTGGTTGAGTACATGAGCAAAGATGGGCGGGTTTTGGTCAGTCATTTTCTCTTTCATGGGTGTGATCAAACCGTAGTGCTACCAGTGATAAGGAGCGCCTTTTGGGGAAGCTTCAAATATGGAATTAGGAAAGAAGATAAGTATATTTTATTGGATAATACTTCAGACTTATATAGACTTGGCTGTGGCAGGGATTTAGTTGGATCAAACCTAGGGGTTAGTCATGTGCTAGATGGGTTCAAGCCACTGGATACTTGGACGGTCAGGTGATATTGCTTGGTTGCCATTCTCAGTATGTCAAATGGTATATTGGAAGGGGATGAATTAGGCAATGGCTGGATGTTAAGTAAGTTGGTGGTAGCCAGAATGCTTGTACATCCAGACCCTTGACAATAGTCTTGACCATTCTAATATGCAACCTAATTTATAACACAGTGTAAGACCAATATATTCTAAACAAAGTATAGTTTATATTTCATCAAGCTAATTAAAATAAAATTTAATAAAGACAGTCAAAAGCACTAAACTGCAAATACTAGAAAAGAAAATAGAAAATACAAGTCAAGTCAAGTCAAGTCAAAAGAAGTAGGAAAAAGGAATTAAAAATAGGGAAGACAAATAAACAGATAAGAAGAATATCAAAAAGAGTGTAGTTTATAATATAAAAAAGAAGATTATAAGTGATATAAAATAGAAGGAATTTTATAGTGTTATATCCTTAACTTGTTTATTTTCATGGATCACAACATACCTTACATAGATATTTTTAGAGAAATTAATTTCACAGTGGATAGACTCAGAGAATTCTCTGATGAAGTAAAAGCTATTTCTCATACTGCCATAATCTAATTAGGAGAGGCAACAAAATTTACCATGAGTTCTCTCAGACCTGGGTTAGACATCCCACCAAAGAATGTCTTTAATAGATCTTAAATTTTCCAAGAAATATGGTTAGACACCTCAAATTGACATCATTTATTGTGCTTAATCTATGGAAGTGCAATTAAAACTTCCAGAACATGCTTTAAAAGGCTCCCCATTAAGGTACCTGTCAAGTCAAATATGTGCCCTGCATCTTTTAGAAACAGCAGAGATTGCAGCAACTCAGGCTACCAATGACATTGATACAAGGACAGGTAATAATTAGAGTAAAAAATACTAGTTTATTTTTTGGCGCTAGTGGATGAAGAGAAAAATATTTGTTGGTGTGGTATGTTTAACCTAATTTATACAGGTACTTCATAGATTTTTTGGGGGACCAGCTATTTTAGCATAAGAAGAGCACAAGCGTCTGGAGTTGGATATTAATGGTTGATATCCACTGAGAAACGCAGAGTTTGGTAGGTTTATGGTACCAACAGGTGCTTCACAATGGATTTTTGGTCTATTTCAGTGTAATTATGATTTATCTTGAAGATTTGAAGATTCCTGGCAAGTTCTCAAGCCCAATGATTGCTTTTTGAGACAATTTTGAGGCCCTTTCACACATCATAATCAGCTCTTTAGGACAGGAAATAAAGTGAGTACAGTTTAAGTACCCCACTAGAAGAACATTTTTTATCATATCAAGAGCAAGAACTTAATTACCCCCAAACTTACCAATAGTGCAGGTATGGTTATATGGTAGTGTGAAAAGGCTCCTGTTAAATTTTGGCTCTGCCTGGCTCATGACAAGAGAATCTCATGTAGAATGATGTATTTTTTTGGAAAGATATTGTATAAGAATAAAATTAGGACAGTTCATAATAAGCTGTGCAAGTTCTTGACAGTGTACTATTATTAGAGGATGTACTTGGTGGTTTACCTGGGGTGGCTTTTCTATTTTGGTATCAGAAAAGACACGGAGGATTTAGAGGGAGTTGTGCCCATCATTGACAAGATTAGGCATTTTCAGACAGAGAAAAGGTCCCAGGTGGGTACTTATCAGCTGAGCAACTCATCCAGAACGCGCTTATACTAACAAGGCTTATATTATTTGAGTGCCACCTGAGAAGCTATTAATGACAAGTAGATTTGTGTGCCTTCCCTTCACAAATAGAAGTATGGCCTGAGACCATGATGTCAGCAGCATCCTGGTGATGGTTGCAAGGATCTCCAGGAAGATCTGGCAAATGTATTAACCTTTGATTGTAATTGATGAGTTTCTAATAAACTTTATGCTCATGATTATAAGCTTTCTGAATAAGCATATTTTATTATTTCCAACAAAACTTTTCATATCCATGTATTATATTTACTCCTTTATTTTATTTTGGTTTTATCCTGGTAACTTGGCTCTGATTTTTCTATATAAATTTTAATAAAAAATCATTTATAGACTTATATATACATCTAAACTAATAGTTATGCTGTATATCATGCTTTTATTTAAATCTAGAATATCTAATAAATAGTTATATCAAAATAAAAACATAAAACAAAAAGTTGCTATAAAAATAGCAATGCTGAATTTATTCCATTAGAATGAAAGCTAGGCATCTTTTAATAAAAGACTCTGAGTGGGCATAAATTTATCTACTGCTTCAGCTTAAAGGTCATAAAGCCACACATGTAAAAAGTTAAATGGGGCTTGGGCTTATCTGGAGCCCTGCACTTGACAACTTGCTTGAGCCACAAAATCACCTCTTCAATTGGGTCCAGGAAAAATGAGCACACAGGTGAGATAAAATGTGCATGAGATCAGCACCTAATCAGATTTTGTCAATAAGTACACTTGTGTCAATCTCAGGAGATCTATTGGCAGCCTCAGCTAACTTGAAGAGCCCCACATTATCCAAAACAACAGTTTTTATCAAGCCACTGCTGGGTTTTCTGTAAAGCCCAGCTGTGATAAGCACACAGCAGAACTTACTTTCTATAATAAATGGAGGAAAATAGATAGCAAGATTGGGTAGAACTTCAATAATAGCTTAAGCTATCAAATATTCAAAGGGTGTTTATTTATAATATCTCCCACTGTGCAATTTTTTGCAAGTGGGAGTGAAAGCAGGGATCCAGAGATCCCAAAAGTCTGGGTGGTGAAGACTGAAATTGGTAAATTGGAATAGAGTCAAACCTTTGTTCTTCTACTATCTGGGTCTGGATTGACAATTCCTGGTTTTGGCCAATGAATTACTATCAGGAGGGGGAAATAGCCCTAAGTCTTTCTCAAGGTCTAATTTTAGACTGGGTAGTTAGGTTTGGCAAGATTCTGGCCCCAACCATCTGATCTGGGTTCCAGATCCCCATTGGTTAGTGCCAGGATTGATGGCCAAGGTTTGGGTTTTATTCCTGAATTGTTCAGGGCTTCATGACATGCTCTATATTTTTATCCCCAAATTCTGGGACTTATCTGTTTGTTTCCTTCCTTGTGTTGATTGTGCATCAATGATCTTGAAGTTCATTAATGACAAGGTCTTGTGTTCCAGTTGGTTTTACACACAATGTGCGCTCTTAACGGGTACCCATTTACTATTAAATGATGCTCAAAATACAAAGAGCTTTAAAGTTAGTGGTTATTTAATCATTTTTCTTTCTTATTTGCTGAGATACAATTTTATGGATGACATTATTTCACACAACAGGAGTTCATGCAGGGGGATTGCTTTTGCTCAATTTAGCTCTGAGTTGGCCATTTTGACCTGACTTGATTCATAAGATAAAATGTAGGCGCTGTCAAGAGCTCTTGAATTCAGGCTCAAACATTGGCATCCATTTATTGGCGGCTGAGATATGATTGCATAAATTACATTATCTATTCAACCATGACATCATGCTTGATTAAGCAGTGGTATCTCAATCTGGCATTTTTCAATTCTCCCCTTTTGCACTAGACTGTACTTTTTTGCTTTGATCCTTATTCAGAGCTATGTCAGGAGTGATCCTGACATTTATGAGCCAATTCTTCCCATTCTTAAGGAGGGCCATAAGCCTACCACCTTTTTGTGAGCCCTTAATCAACCATTAGGCTGCAATGTCCCTTGGACCAACAATCACTACCATGAGATATGCAGCATTGTGCACCAATGCGTAAGGAAACATACTACTAATGATGCCCTTTCCTACATATTCATACAAGCTGTGAGAAGACATAGCAAACAATGGCTTTTTGATATGAAAAACAAACTGTTCCCATTGGCCTTGAGTGAATGATATGCCTTTGTATATCTGTGTAGGGCATCAATGCCCATTGGGCTATTCCAACCATATGATTATAACACAAGGTTTCCCACGGGAAGAGAAGCCCTCCAAAATTTGTCAGGAACTAAAATTTTAGGCCTTAACCCCAATTGTTGGCTTCCCTGCTGTCTGTATACTTGTCAGTTCAAGATGACAACCTCAATTGTCCTGGTGATAGATAACCCATCCCTTTTCTTTGTTGAGGGTAGCTGATAGTTGTTTGGGCCTCTCAGTCAGGCTAATCTTCCTGGTCTTTCTGTAGACTTGGTATGGGAATCAGCCAAATTTGGAAAAAATTTAACAGCATTTGTGGCCTGCTTGTAGCAAGCCATGCACTTTATAAGCTTGAAAAATATGACATTGTTGGTGTAAAGATAGGCTGTATAGCCTTTGGGGTGGGTTGTGTTCTGGCAGCTTCCTGGGAAATAATGGATATAGGCACCTGGGTAATTATTTGATGGTCTTCTTTGATACCTTCTGCTTCTTTATGGCTTGATAGAAATTCAGCTCTTTCTCATCCCTTTTGTTTACTCCACTTACATAAGGGCCATATTCAGTGTCAATTATAACCTCACACTCATTACACATACTTATATAAGGTGCATATCTGTAGTATACAGGTGAAATATACAAGGTAAACATGCCCAACTGTTATGTCATTAACGGTTCTGGTTGTGTGTTGCAATTAGTGCCAGAAATCACTTCTCTGACAACAGTTGTCTAATAGAAAATAACATATTCCAACTTCTAAATTTGGATGATCTAGGTTACTGCTGTTTAATTAATTACATATCAATTGCCCTCATGTCCTACAGCAATGCAGATACAAGCACAATCTTCCAGGAATTCAGCATCAATGGATATAAAAATAACCTGCACCATAATCTCTGCCACTGCATATGAAGCATTACACCTGGTTTCAAACTCATTAAGTCTGTACTCCCAATTTCACCCTCCTTAGTATAAGATCTCCTATCCAAATCCCAAGATAATTGTTTAATTAACATTTATTTTTTCAATAAAGCTATCTTGTCCTATTATTTACTTGGGCATTTAATAGTATCTCATTAGAGCAGATGATTACAATCCCTCATTTGCGGTCCTTAGTTAACATCTGGATCTCCTTATTTCTATCTTTTATCCTGTCTCAGGGGTAAGCTACCTTGTGCAATCCTGGTCCTTGCCCAACCCTACAGTTTTAAGAGATATCTCTTGTTGTAGAGAGTAATGGAACCTTGTTTGATGCCACAACTGTATTCTTCTCTATAAAGAGGGACCCTTACATTTAGCTACAGGTTATTATATTTGATGTCAATATACTAAAGTTTCAGGATACATCCGCTTGGAAACATACCAACAAGCAGGTGTATGGCTGCAGAAGGGTTCAAACCTGTGACCAAGGAACCGACGGGGATGGATACCATTCCCATATGGAAGAGCTCCCTGAGCAAACAATCTCGCCCCAGGAGGGGATTAAATATACCAATGAGGAAGTAGGCTCCTAGGTAGCTAAGAAGGAAGACTGAAGCCAAAAGATGGAACAAGGAAGGTGTAGCAGGCTGACTGTTGCCCATCACATGTTGTTTCTCTGTAATAGGAGGGTTTGGGAGCAAGGACGTGGCAGTGTAACAAACACTGGGTATCACTTGGTGCCACAATTTATCAAGATAGGGAGGGGAAGACAAACCAGAATCTGCTCTGGTTCCAAGGGATAGCTTGCTACCAAGGTCTGTACCAGTAGCAATCAAACCAACCATTTATACCCAAATGGCTCCCATTGGGAGAACTTGGGTAGTATCATGGTTTTTGGATTTCAAGAAGGAGACAAGCAAAATAAAATCAACTGGCTTTGAAAAAATTGACTTTATTAACTGAACAATCAAACACCCTGACAAGATTAAGCCTTTTATAGGCTTTCAAGCTGTTTAAATTGTAGTTTCAATTGGAATTGGAGAAATATTGGGGAAATTGGGGAAGGAAACTTGGCAGGGGGAGCTTTCGCTTGAATTAAAAAAAGGTATTTCAAAAAATAAAACCAATGGCCCTTGCTGAACCTTCTCAAACAGCTAGGTATCATTTACCCCAGCTGTTGGAGAAGAAACAGATTGGGGGCTTCTGGTGGTTGCAATTGACCACCAGAAGAAGATAAACAACTGTTGACAGGTTTAAGGTTAAGTACAAAGCTTATAGTGTTGGTGTGGGGCTAGACGTTTGAAGTGAAAGCAGATTTGCATTGGGAAGCCCCGGTAATAAACTTTGATTGGCTGCAGGGGTCTATTTAGAGCAAAGCAAAAGGTAAGCTTAATTTCAAATCACTAACTTCAAATAGGTGGATGGGGAGCAGGCTAGAGGACCTGGGTTTGATTCCCGTAGTGGATTTAATCCAAATCTCCGGGTTTTCATCAAGAATGACTTCAGGGAATAAGTTCAGATTATTACCAACTAACAATATATTTCTAGGGCTTAAAGAAGAAGCCAGTATAGGAGGAGGTATCATAAAACCTAGTGAGACTTGTGATTCCTTGTTGTTGTCAGGAATAGATGAATCCAGGTTCCTGACAAAAGTTAGATTGATATCCTCTCATATTATGCATTATTGAAAGCTGCCCAATCAATTATTAGTGGGAACTGTTACGCTCCAACTATGCAGCAAGTTTTTTGGGAGTTAATGGTTTTTGATAGCCCCCAGGGATCTGTAAACACCTGAGGCATTGATCCTAAAAGCTTTGGATCATTCATGGTTCTAAGCCCAAGTTTCTGCATCTAGTAAGCCAGGATGATCTATTGGTTGATCAAAAAGTTTAGGTCTGCAATTGTTATCCCTTCTGTTCAGTGTTGTTGTGTACGTGGTTCCAAGCATGTATTCCTATGGCCTCTAATTCCCTGATCCCTTATATTAACAAACCTCTCACATGCTTGCTATATACTGTAAATTCAGAACCTGAACATAAAAATGCGGGATTTTCAAATCCTTGGTTCAAATTTTGAATCACTTTTTCTGGATGGTCTTTTTTAATTAAATTGGTTTTTTGTATTTTTATTTGAATATTTGAAAATGCAGGAACTCATAAACACTTTGCAAAGTTCAAGTCAAACTTCATATTTCCAATGGACAAAATGAATTAACTGTAATCAGATTTGAAGTGTTCAAATCCATCAACCATTTTCATTAAGTTTACTATGTTTTTTGGAATTGCGGGATTGTCAAATCCAAGAACCAAAATTCAAATCACTTTTGAATGCCACTAGTAAACTCAGATATTAATTGCAGGAACTAGAATCCAAACTTAATGTACACTAAGCACACTAGGAAACACCAACCCAAATAAAGAAGCTCCATCACAACTAAAATCAAATGAAAAATTTAATATTGATAACCATGTTTAGACATAAAAAGTTATTAAACTTTAAAATCATCTAAAACTGGAAAGGATACAATATTATACACTTCAAAATACAGATATAGGAATTCTGTTACTATTCAAGGCTAACTCAAGACAAAATAACTACTCACAACTAAACTAATAAATCCAAATAAATACATATTTAATCTAAAATACATTTTTATTTTATTTTTATGGACCATTAATCACATTATCAACCAGCTCCTGCACCAGCCTGCGGGGCAGCCTGTCCACAAGGGCGTCCCAGAGGGTCCAAGAACAGACCCAGAACACAAATTGAAGGGATTCATGCCAATACACAGGCCTCCCAAGTTGTCATTGCCAGCCAACCACCTCCCACATCCCAAGCCCAATCAACCAGCCTGAATCCCAGACATAAGCCACTCTCAAGGCCTGCGACAAAAGTCTCCTACACCAGGGTCACCAGGAGAACTGAGGTTACTTACACCTCCACTGTATACCCAGTTGTCACCTGGCCCCGCACTCTTGACTCAAGAGTTACTACTTCCTGCCCCCGCGTCTTTGACACCACCTATGAGCCATTGGCCACAACTGAGGAGCCATCTGTTCATGTGTCTTATGCCACCATTGACGGCGCCAGAGCAACCAAGCGTGATCTCACCTTCTACACAAAGATCTTCATCCCCTGTGTTGAGCCTGGTAGCCAGGATACCGTGGTACCTGCCAAGGGCTGGTGTCTGTTGACGGATAGTGAGTGTGAAGCTCTCCTCAACTGCTTGAATGGGGGAATGGCGTTTTGGGATATTGCGTCCCAATTTGGTGTTACAGCCAGATACATTGCCAACATCAACACCAAGTATGGTAACACCAGGAAAATTGCCAAATCCACCTAGGCAAAGCGGCAGCCCAAACTCCTTCAGCCCGTTCATATTGATGCAATCAAGCAGTGGTTAGCCAAGGATTGCCACCTGGACACACTTTCTGTCCAATCAATGCTTGCCACAGAGTTTGGACTTTCTGTTTCTAAAACCCTTGTTTACAAAGCAATGGTTGATTTGGGCTTTTCCTGGAAAGTACTGGGAGTTTTTCCGTATAATGGGAACAGCAACAAGACAATTGAGGATTGACACATTTATGCCAAGACCTATGTGGCTCTTAAGCAGACCAGTAATGTCCAGTTCTTTTATATTAAAAAATTGCCATTTTTCTCCTCACTCAGGTCTAGGCATGGGTGGGTCAAGAAGGGGTCCAAGGATGGTGTAGCACATTGTACAGCTGTTTGTTCCCAGACCTATTCAATGGTAGCGCTTCTTGGTCCTTGCAGTTTCAATCAATACCAGATGATCAAGGGTTCCCATAATAGCAGGACCTTTCTCAATTTTCTCTGAGCCGTCAAGGAGTACCTTTGGATAAATTACAGCGGCACAACCAATGTGGTTGTGCTTGATAATGTTGGGCTCCACAAAGTGGATCTGGTTGTGTACAAGTTCCCCCCATCAACAAAAACAGCCATTCTGCCAGCCACTGCCTTGCAGACTGCCCAATGATACTCCTCTTCCTTCTGCCCTATTATCCATTTCTGAATCTAATTGAGGAGGTGTTTGGTTGGATCAAGAATAAGATGAAACAAGGCCTCCCTCAGGACACCAAGGATCTCTTCAACATTCTCAAGATCAGCCAATTTGTGATACCACCCAATGTGGTGACGGCTTTCTATGAGCACTTGGAATCCTTCCTCCCTAAAGCCCTGGCCTCTGAGCCAATCAGATAAATGGGCACTCTGGGTTTTATTTGGTTTTAATTTTATTTAGTTTGTTTTTATTAGGACTCAAAAATTATTATTTATATATAATAACGTGACGTTTGATTGTATTATAGACATATGTCAGGATTTCTGGATATTGACTAATTAATGGTTTCAACAAAATAACGCGGGCCAGCAGTTAATTGCTCTTGGGAAGGGTTTCAACAAAATAATGCGGGTTGTGGGTTGTGAAATCAGTGATCAAATCATATCCTGGCATCAACCTACTTATGAATTACAATTAATTAATGGTATATGCAATTACTGCTCATTAATTAATCCACCTCAAACCACCACCTCAAACATGCTTCCCATAATAATTACTATTCTAAAACTTTAAATGAAACCTAGAACAAGAGGGCTGTCATATGAACTGTCATCTGCATTACATCTAGAAGAGTCCAACATGGACTGGGCCGTCAGGCCAACCACTCTAAGATAAAAGGCTTTGAGCCTAGTGTATTAGAGTAGCTCTGATTAAGTGAACAATCATCTCCGTGAACTAGTAGCCAACCGCTGGCTAGCTAGCCCTGGAAGTGGCCCAGGTAGACATAAAGGATACCAATCTGTGGAAGATTTCAATTTAGCCTTCTGTTAAAACCATCCCAAAAAAGGCTGGGCCTACTGCTGCCGTGTTGCCCTAATGCTACCTCAGTCTCCTTTAGCGTCGTGAGCTAACTCAGATAAAACGCAGGCAGGCGGGCCGCCTTAAAGCCAGTCCATTAGAATAAAAGACTGACGAATTCTTAACAACTTGATGATTGATCCAAGTCTTATTTCCTCAATACAATTCTCTCTTTAGACTTTATTAGTGAAGAACAAAAGATGATACTGTTGTCATACAGTATAATTATCTATAGCAAAATATAGAGACAACTTATGAACCTATATCCAGAAGTAGGAAGAATCATCCCAAATCCTTTGGGCCTTGAGCCCTGTCAGACTTGCTACTTCTGATGACAACAAAATATTCCGGGCCAAAGGTTACGCCAAAGTCACAGGTTCTCTGTACTTTCCTAATGTTAGAAGACTTAGGATATCAGCTGGCAGATGATAGAATACTATGGTCTGCAATTTTCTGACAACATATAAGAATACATAGAAAAGGTAAGTAAAATTAATTATATTAGGTAAGAGGGATGTATTTTTATTATAATGCACTGAATATTATTATTGGCTTTTGCGCTAACAAATAAATAAATTAAAAAATATTGAAATAAATTAGTTTATTTAAATAATTGTGAATCCTTGATGGTACTTTGGCTTTTTTAAGCCACAAATTGGACCTTGCATGTCATCATCTGATCCTTGTTATTTCAGTGCCACTATAGCCACACAACACAACAACCAATGATTTTTGTGTATTGCTTACTAATTAGTACTTAGGACGCAGGTCAGGTATATCAAATATGTTTATCAACTCATATTACAAGGGAAAGGTAATTCAAGTTGTCAAGATTATACTTCTGAGAAGTATAATAAACAAATAAAAGGGGAAGATTTAAGAGAAGAATGATACTTTATTGGATATGAATATAGAATGTTATATAGTATCATGGAAAGCCACAAACTGTCCATATACGTCATGTAGGTCATGTGGCTTATCTGAGTAATGTTCCTCTTAGGTCATGAGGCTTACTCAAGTTGTGTTCTGCTTAGGAGCTGGATTGTGTGATCCCCGTAATAGATGGTTGAATGATAATGGTGCCACAAGTCTATTGATTAGACAGTGAGCCATTTGGTGATCTATTTGGTGAACTACTCAGGGTGTTAATTCCCCAAGAGGGAGTAATCAAAGATGTTGCAACATCTCCCCCTGGGGTGCTGGAAGGCGGAGCCTTGGGAACCTTTTTCAGAGAGCCGGGGATGTGTGCCTGGTATTGGTCCAGTTTGGCCTTGGGGACAGGGAGTCTAGAGTTTTATTGGGCTTTTCTAGCTTTGCACAAACAGAGGCAATTGTGATGCATATGTTTCAGTTCAGTTTGACCCCAATTCCTTTGATGAGGTAGGTATTGTTGGGTTTAACTTTCATGACAATGCCTGGCCCGCGTAATCCTGGGTCTAGCTTGTGTTGGTTGTAGTTGACAACCCAGATCTCATCACTGGGTTGGAATCTTTCCTGTTGTAGGGGGATTGCTTCTCTCTTGACTCTTTTACGTTCCATTTCCTCTTGGTCCTTCCTAGCTTGTTGTACATTGGGATCACTGGCTTCTGGCACTTTCTTGGGTAGCAGTAACCTGGGTCCTGCAGCTGTACTAACAAGGGCGGGCTTTTGCCCATAGACTAGCTTGTATGGACTTTTGCCAGTGTTGCAGTTGACCCAAGTTTGGCAGACCATGAGTGCTGTTGGAAGCATGTCAACCCATGCTTTTGGATTGTTAGCAGATAACTTACTGAGGGCTTCCACAAGTGCGCTGTTTAGTTGTTCTACTTGTACATTTGCTTGCGGGTGGTAGGGACTGACTGTGATGTGTTTTACTCCATTCTTGGAAAGGTATATGTTGGTCTCAGCAGAATTAAGCTCAGTTCCTCCATCAGTGATAAGGAGATCTGGTTTACCAAATTTGCCTATGATTTCTTTGCCAATGAACCGTCTTACATCATTGCCTTTGTGCTCCTTTATAGCTTGTACCACTGGCCTCAGGCTGCATAGTTGATAGCTGTTATGATGTACTTTTCCCCTTTATTTTCACCGGGCATTGGTCCTATAATATCCAATGACCATACCTTGAAGGGTTGTGTGATGGATACAGGTACCACTGACTTGGGTGGCGCTTTGGTTTGGGCGTACTTTTCACAGACTTCACATTGCTCCAGTACTTCTTTGATGTCATCTAGCATATTGGGCCACCAGTAGTGTGTTTTAAGGTACTCATGTAGGTTCCTGCTATGGGTGTGTCCCAAGTCTCTATAATATCTGAGTATGGTGTCAATCTTCTGAGTTGACGGAACGTAGGGTACAGTGTCACCACTAGGAAGTATTCTGTGTAAAGTACCATATACATTTTTGAACAGATGGGTCATTATTTTTCTTGTTATGCCTAAGTGCCAGATTTATTATTTTATAACTTAATCACATTATTCATATTTAAATTATTCAGAAAGCTTAAAACACAATCAATCCCAAAACTTTAATTGATCTTGGACTTAGATGATTTTTTTAAAAATAAGTCATCAATTTTAGAATTGAAAATTGCAACTTATAGTATTACTGAAAATATCTTAAGTGCTACTACAAACTACAAACTGAAAATATTTATGATGAGTTGCATGAGAGAGTAATAGCAGCCCCAAAGCTATAAATGCTATTACCCTATCTTTGGCCCATCATAAATATTCTTAGTTTGTTTCAGAAAAAAAAAGTTGTTGTTTTTGAAAGACTGATAACTCTATTTAAAATACACCCTCTAGTAAGCTGCCCTACTTCATGAACTTGCCCTAATGCACCACTAGCATCTTCTGATATTTTTGTTTCTCTGGTATCATCACGTGATTTCAAATGATAAGTTATCTCAGAATATTCTGAGAAGCTTTCAAATGTTAAAGGTGAAGTATACAACTTCCCATCTTTCATCAAATATGAAAGATTAATGCACAGATTTTTAACTTTGAGCTCTTTCCTTATAGGCCTAACTTTTCTCTCATAAATATAAAAGAATGACTTTTGAGAAATATTTGAGCCTGATAGCGCTGATTTATATAATTCTTTCCTTTTTTCTTCTTTCTCAAAAATATTTTTAATATCATTTATATTCTTAATATAAAGCTGGTTTTCTTTCTCTTTTAATGTTTTTGATATTACACCAAAGTGACCATCAACACTGCTTTTTCCATGACATTCTACAAAACAATTATATTTTATAGAACCCTTAATATATTTGGGTGCCTCTTTAAATAAGTAATACAAAAATTCATATGATCTAAAATGATTTCCATTATCAGTCCATACTTTTATATTTTTTATTTTTTTAAATCTATCTAATTTAAGAATTTTTATAAAACACTCACCTGAAAATAAAGAATTGTGTGATAATATTTGAGACAAAAAATCATGATATTCATATTTAATTTTATTGTTTTCTTTAAAAACTAATGCAAACCCTAATAATGAGATTGGTTTTTTTGAATAAAAACAATTATTGGTCTCAATTGGACCACCTCCAACCTTTAATTTTTCTTTATAATCTATAACTACAACACAAGACTCATCATCCAATTCATTAATATCTTTTTTATATTCACAATCTTGATGAACATAAAAGTCTTGGTGCTGATTAATAGTCTTTAAGTCATTTTCTATAGATTCTGGTAATGGTAAGTTTTTACTTTCACATTCTTCCTTCTTTTTTTCTAGTGAATTTTTTAAATTACAAATATTGCACATATTGGTTTGTTTTTTACTTTTTATTATATTTTTAGGGATTAATTTATAGTAAGTAGAAATTGAAACTGAAGTTTCATTTTTTATTTTCATACTTTCATATATTTCTTTTTTGTTTTAAGTAGAGAGTATTTAATTTCAGTTGAGTAATTACTCATCTCTTTTTCTATATCTTTATAAATTTTTTCAGGCACTTTTTTTGTAAACTGGCTTGTTTCAAAAGAATTTTCCAGAAATATTTTAATTATTTTTTAGTTATTTCTTTTTTTTAATGAATAGTTATGATTTTTTGGCTTTTTTTGTTTAAACTTACATTTTTATTTTTACTTATTTTTCTTGAGTATTCAAACTCACTTTTGGTTATATTAAACCCCATATCATTAAGCTCTTTTAAAGAGTAGCTGGAAGTAACCAGTGATTGCAAGGCTGGGAGATGCTTTTGGGGAGAAGATTTCATGAGATCCTTTAAGTTTTCAATGAACTCATTGCTTTTTTGATTTTGAATAGTTGGCAGGAACTGAGCTTTCCCAAATTCAGTTTGAGTAAGGAAGTGCTTGATGAAATTATCAAGATTATCACCAGCAATAAAGAGGAATGCCTTTTTTAACATTGCAATTCTCTCTCTTTTTGTTGAAGCTCCCAAGGAAAAAAAGGGTAGCATGGCAGAAGTAAATTTAACTGAGGACATGGTAGTATTTTGAATCTGTAATTAGGTCAGATCTCTGAAATGTGCCTTAATAATGGAGTAGTTATGATCAGAATGTGGCCTTTAAATGAGGTCTTTTGGATTAGAAGCTTTGTGGTGCTTTAGCTCTTATATACCAAGCTAAATGACACCATTCTGAACAAAATGGTGTGATAGCTTTTACTATAGTTTGAACTTGAATTTATGTTTGCAGAATTAATTAAATACCCAGTTTTCATGCACAAGTGATATATGTGAAGCAGCTAAGCATTATTATTACATCATATCCTCTTTGTAATCAATGCAAATTAATTAAAATGATGAATTCAGTTGATTGTAACTCTTCCACATATTTTTAAAATGATAAAATATTAAAGAATTCCATTTAAAGAATGCTTAATTTGAGGTTCAAAGCTCACTTGAACCTTAAAATTAATTTAAACAGTGATAAAAACACCCTAACTTCAAATTATCATAAAATCTTAAAGAATTGAGCTTTTTAAATAAAATAAAATGCAAAAATAAAGCTCTCAATCTTATCTTTAATTTTTTTAAATAAAAAAATCTGTTGTATATTGAAAAAAGAGTATTTATTAGCTTTGAAGTGATCTACTTTATATCATTAGATATAATCATATAATAAATCTGGATTATACTCTTTTAAATTACTTTTGCTTTAATATTGAGTATAGTATACATATTGAAAAATTTACACCAATAGAAAGATAGGATTCTTAGCTTCATTTTGATAGTTTACAGTGTGAAAAAATATTAATTTTTTATTGAGCTATTAATGTTTTAAATATAAAATGTGTAATTAGTTACTTTTTCAAAATTGAACTGTGTTATGCTGCGACTTGAGCAGCATGTGTATTAGAAAATGGCCTAATCCCTAAAATAATGACCCAGATGCTTATTCTTGAAGACCTTTTCTTGTATGTCCATGGGGGTGCCTGGTGGGAAACCTTCCTGGAGATTCTCCATGATGAGCATGGGCCATTCAGGGTCGCTATCAGTGCCGAGGGCGTGCTTGCTGTACAACCTTGATAGGGTGTCTGCAGTAAGCATCTCTTTTCTGGATTTATATTCAATTTGCATGGGGTATCTCTGTATAAGACTCATCCATTTGACTTGTCTCCTCAATAAATGCTGTTGTGTTTTGAAGAACACCAGTGACTTATGATTGGTGAGTACCTTGAATGTTTGATCTCCTTCCAGATAACAATGCCACTTTAGGAGGAAATGTACAATAGACACCAGTTCTTTGTCATAGATGGGGAATATTTGTTTGCCGTCAGATAACTTTCTCAACTAATATGCAAAAGGGAGTAACTTCTTCTCTGCTATTTGGATGCGGAGTACTCCTCTTATAGCGCAGTCAGAGGCATCAGTTTCTAGCTCGTAGATCCCTTCTCAGTTTGGATATTGGAGGATGGGGGCTGTGATCATTTGTTCTTTAAGCGGGCAGAAATTTTGGTCTCTTAACAGGGTCCATACAAATTTGGTTGTTTTGCCTGTAATGGCTGATAAGGGAGCCGTTAGAGCGCCCCAGTTGGGGATGAATCTCCTGATGTAGGTGACCATGCCTAGGAAGGTGCAGAGTTCACTCTTGTTTCTGGGGGCCGGCATTTCAGTTATGGTGTGTATTTTCTCCGGGTCTGGTTTGATACCATCTTTGCTAACAATGTGGCCAAAGAAGGGGAGCTCCAACAAGAAGAAGTAACACTTTGATGGTTTGACAATGAGTTGGTTTTCCTTGAGGGTACGGAGGACTAGGCAGACGTCTTCCCAGTGTTGTTTTAAGTTTGGGCTGTAGATGATAATGTCATCCAGGTAGATAATTGCTTGTTTCCCAATGTTTTCTTTGAAGACCTCGTTTATGAAGGTCATAAAGGTACTGGAGGCATTTTTCATTCCAAAATTAAGGACAACACATTTGAAGGATCTGTACTTGGTTCTAAATGCCGTCTTTGGAATGTCTTCAGGTTTTACACAAATTTGGTGGTATCCTGCTGCCGGGTCAATTTTTGTGAAGATTTGGGACCCCCAGGGCATCAAAAAGGTCATCAATCAGGAGCAGGGGATACCTGTTCTTAATTGTGACATTGTTGAGCGCTCTGTAGTTTGTGACCAGGTGGAGTCCTCCGTCTTTCTTTGCCACAAAGAAGACAGTGGCACCAAAAGGCAACTTTGATGGTCTAATGAGGCCTTTTCTAGTGCTTTATCAAGGTAGGCCTCTAAGGTGTTGTCTTCTTGTGGTGTTAAGCAATAGATAGGTGTGCCTTGGGTACGCTTCCTTTAAGGTAAATTTTTGTTTTTTATGCCGCAGTTGGGTGGTAACCGTGGTAGTGATTCTTGGAAAACAGAGGGAAATTCCTTGATTAGCTGATTGCAGATGTAGTTGTTTTCACGTCTTGCTTCAGTGCTCTTAAAGTGAATGATTTTGTATCTACATGTGTTCCAGTTGATTTTGCTTGGGTCTGTTTCCTCTTCTGAAACATTAGTTTTACAAACATGTGGTTGCACATGAGGATGTCAAGGTGCATTGAGTAGATGTGATGATGCACTTTGCCGCGCTGGATGGTGAGAGTGGCACTGTCCTAATCAATGTGTGGTTTGGTCTTTTGCATCCAATCTAGGCCTAATATTACATCATATTTAGGGATTGGTATGATGGGTCCACTGATTGTTGTTTGTACATCCCCAATTTGAGCGCAGAAGGGTTTTGTCTCTCTGGTGACTGGCGTACTCCTGTTGTCTGCCATGATGACTTTCCTGACACTGCTCTGTACTGTTGGTAATTGCATGATGTTGGCAAATTTTTTGTTAACAAGGGATTGATCTGCTCCAGTGTTAAATAGTGCTGTGCCTTGGTATCTGCAAAAACAGAAAGGATAGGTAAGGAGTTTATTTCCAGTTTGGGCAGCAAACAGTAGAGGATTGCTAGAGGGTACTTGGATCATGGTTATTGAGTCCACGTCTTGGTCCCTGTACAAGTCTTGTGAGTTAGGGGAGGGTGGCTTGCCTAAGCACTCCCCTGAGCTTTTCCCTCCTTGTTGGTATCTTTAGTGCTTGCCTAGTTGGCTTGGACTGTACAATTTCCATTTCAAGGGTGAGAGTTATTGGCTCAATTATTTTGCTTACTGGAACAGGTGTCCTTTTTGGCAGTAGGGCTCTCCTTGTGCTTGTTGGACGCATGTAGATTGTCAAATTTCTATGCAGCGCTTTTTCCTACTAGGAATACATCCTCAAGATTTTTGCAACAGGTCACATCAAATTGACATCTAATGTGCATAGGGAGGCCATTGTAGAAGTCCAGGCGTGGCCCGGGTTCATCAAAGTTGATGGAGCTGGGGGGCACAGTCACGTAGATCTTTGTATGCTGCAATGTACTCCTTGATGGTTCCTGTCATCTTGAAGGTCCAAAGTTCTGTCATTATTGCTACATTGGAGTCCTTCATGGAGAACTTTTCAAGGAAGGCATCTTTGAATAACTCCCAGTTCTCTTTTTGGTCAGGATGTTGGGCCATCCACCCGCTTACAAATTGTGATGCTGTTCCTGTGACACAGAGGGAGACTTCACTGACCCAGAGTCTGTGGGGGTATTCTACTTGTTCAAACTTGCTTTCGGTGCTGTTGATCCAAAAGAGATGTTCTCCCAGCGTAGTCCCTCAAAGGTGCCAATTTCAGCTGTACATAGGCTCTGGAACACAAGATTGGGTATCTCAGGTTGTTGTTGCGCTGTTACGCTGGCTGTGATGACAGGTAATAACTTGCGGGTTTGGAGTGTTGTATTGTTCTGCGGGGATAAGGACTTTGTCCACAATAACAAAGCCGTTTGGAATCTCTTGTCCTTCTTTGTAGTCTCTCCAGCCGCCAGGGAGTACCATTGTTTGCGTCTTTTTCTTTAGAGAAATTTTTCCTTAAGTTGGGTAGGTATGGATAACCTACCTGTGCTACCACTGTTGAGATTATACTTCTGAGAAGTATAATAAACAAATAAAAGGGGAAGATTTAAGAGAAGAATGATACTTTATTGGATATGAATATAGAATTTTATATAGTATCATGGGAAGCCACATACTGTCCATGTACGTCATGTAGGTCATGTGGCTTATCTGAGTAATGCTCCTCTTAGGTCATGAGGCTTACTCAAGTTGTGTTCTGCTTAGGAGCTGGATTGTGTGATCCCCGTAATAGATGGTTGAATTATAAGGGTGCCACCAGTTTATTGACTGGGCGGTGAACCACTTGGTGATCTATTTGGTGAACTACTTGGGGTGTTAATTCCCCAAGAGGGAGTAATCAAAGATGTTGCAACAAAGTTCTAAACAATCACTTTTTTAGAACACTAGTGGAGTGGGCGCATGATGCAGATAAATTCAATTCTTGTTGTTTGTCTATGTATAAAATAAACCCTTAGCAACAAGCTAGTAAATAAAAACATTTTTAACTTATTTTTTATTATTTGACGTGGTCGCAGCTTTAACTAATGTCTTGTAAAATATTTAGATATATTAATATTATAATTTCATACTAAAATTTGAGATAAAAATTAAAATATTAAAAGTAAAGTTATAATTTTAAAATTTAAAAGTTAAATATTAAAGTTTAAATATTTGAAATATAACTATTTTTATAAAATTGTGATTTATTCAATATTGAAATATTTGATATTAAAAAATTTAGTATTATAATATGTATTATTAAAATTTTAATATTTAAATATGTAATATTAAAATTTTTATAGTAAAATTTTAATATTACAGTAGTTTTAAAAGCTATGGCAACAACTGAAAATACTTCAGATTTAAACAAAATGATTTCAGATTTGAACAAAATCCAATTTGCGCAAGATTCAGGATTCAATTAATTTATAAAATTTCAGTTAATAAATAAACTGTCAAACAAAAAACGAAATTTCACTAGCCCATTATACAAAATTATATCAAACATCAAGCGGTGTAGTTCAAACCACAAACAAAATGAACTGACGCAACAAGTGAAATGGATGTATGCTGTTCTGGAGTATAATATAGTCCAATCAGGATTCATATGAGGCACTGACAGAAGGACTAAAATTAAAAAAAAATTGAGCAATCTAGAAGCAAGATTCCACAAGCACAAAACAAAATGAACTCACACAAGATGTGTAGTATGAGCAGCCTAAAATATAAAAATAACAGTATAACAGCCAATCAACAGCTATCCAATTTAGAAACAGAGGCATTTTATTCATTTTCATGGCTCCAGATTTGTATGAAATGGTTTGAAAACCTTCCAAATATGGGCTCAAAATTACAATAAAAATAAAACATTAAATTTTAAAATTTAAAATTTCTACTTTTAGTGATTTTATCCTAGGTTTTTTTTCAATATGGTTTTCAACAGCAACATCTTCAATGGCACAAGCAGCCAAGCCAGCTTCAATGGAGGCAAGGCTCAGAACGTGGAGGCACCTGTTTACACCCAAGCCTTTGAGGCGGGTAACAAGGAAGCTGACCTGTTACTGTCCCCCAACCCATATGGCTTTGACTTGTTCAACAGTCACTTTGCGTCTAGTTCTGCCCCCGCTCCCACACCCACCCTCACACAAGCTACCCATCAACCAACCAATCAGGATGACAACCTTGATTTGGAACAACTTCCTGCCGTTGCCCAACCTGCCCCCCCCCTACAGCCAATCAGGCTTCAGCTCCCATGGCCCAGCGCCCCAAACAACAAATCATCACCGCCCAAATTCTCCAGGAAATTGTGGCACTTAATCTACAGGGTCTGTCATGGGAACAGATTGCCGCCCAGTTGCAATTTACCCAAGCTACTGTCATGCGGGAATTCAACAACCTGATGAACAGGGGGAATCTGATTGGGACAGCCAAGAAGCCCAAGAAAGCCCAAGAAGGCCCAAGAGTCCAAAATCACTGAGGCCTACCCAATCATGCTTGACCTCCTTCAGAAGGACCCCAAGCTTCCATTGACCCAGGTCCGCAAACAACTTTCACACCATAACATATGGGTTTCCAAGCGCATGGTGCAGCTCTGGATGCACAGAAAGGTGGCTTCCATATGGGCTCTTACCAATTTTGCCGGCAACCAATGGGATAGCGCCAAGGATTCCCTGTATGATACTGAGATTGAGGCAACCCTGGTCTTATGCCTGACAAGTTTGCCAGATGACATCATTTTCATCTTTTATTATAAGCTATCTTTAGCTTTTGATGACTTTGGCAAGCAAGGAAGAGCCGCCACTCAAAAAGGAAGAAAGAAGGTCAAGAAGGGGATGTTTATTGGTGCATTTCTGGCTGTTTCAGCCAAGGAGTTTGTCTACTATTGGACAAACCCAGATTTCATTGATGGCTACTCTTACGGCCACATCCTCGGTGGATTGCTCAACTCCTGGGATGGCTCAAATTCAAAGCATCAGGTTTTCTTGAGACACCAGCTGGAGGGTAGCTCCACCGCCCTTAAGGCCATCCAGCAACGCGGGCACCAGGCCTCTGTGTACCCAGCTGGCCACGCAGACATCCATCTGGGTGATGTTGTCTTCTTTAACATTAGAGATACACTACGGGAGCGCCACCCTCAGGCTTTCAACAACCTCTATCTTGGGGTCCTTGACCACAATTTTCTCTTTGGCTGCCAAATAGTGGCTGACTTGTTTGCCCAAATTGTCTTTCATGTGAACATGGGCAATCAATCACGTAAGGATAAGTGCCTCCCACCCCGTGCCACAGCCACCTACCAGCCCATCCAGCCAATGATGGACAAGGAATATAATGAGCATTATATGCCGGCAATCACGTGCAATCCTTCTACCCCAACCCCCGCAACCCCCACCTTCCAGCCCCACCCACCCAATCCCAGACCCCCAGGCCAGCACCACCTCTACACCTTCCTTCCCACGCTATTCTGCCTACTAAGCATCACTCTTCCCCGCCCCAATAAACCCCCTGTTGCCAAACATTTTCTATTTATATTATCTTTATTTTGAATTTAAATTGTTCATGTTCTTTTTGTTTATAGTTGGCTTTGTTTTTTATATTCAGCTTATTTCTATAAAACCATATATTAACTATGCTGTGTATCTAGATCCAGAACACAGTTATTTTTAGTACCCAAACACATCCCCTTGTGAAAATATTAACAACAATTTGGTGATCAACTAAATTTTAATTAGAAAATTATAGGTTAATTGTATTTAGATAAAGTTGTTACTGATCCAAATTCAAACCCTTAATGATAAACTTTAAGCCAATCAGGAGCCAAGTGATAAAGTGATTGTTGTGACATAAAGGGTCATTCAATAATTCTTTGATGCATGTGCGCTAATTAATATGATTGTATGGTTGTTTTGCCATTGTGCGCCATTGCCGCTGTGGTAAGTTGTTGATGAACTAGTGTTAACCCAGTAGCTGATTGGGCACTAGTCCACCAACAACTTGCCACAGCGGCAATGGCGCACAATGGCAAAGCAACCAGCCAATCATATTAATTAGTGCACATGCATCAAAGAATTATTGAATGACCCTTTATGTCACAACAATCACTTTATCACTTGGCTCCTGATTGGCTTAAAATTTATCATTAAGGGTTTGAATTTGGATCAGTAACAACTTTATCTAAATACAATTAACCTATAATTTTCTAATTCAAATTCAGTTGCTCACCAAATTGTTGTTAATATTTTCACAAGGGGATGTGATTGGGTACTAAAAATAATATGG